>JABXWE010014131.1:0-23722 GCA_014611495.1 Limonius californicus
ACATTAAAACCCCACCTAACTTGATGGTGCACCTCACGATTTAAGAACGGATTTTGATCGGCCCAATACACGTTGTTGTGTCTGTTAAATACCCCTCAGTTTGTAAATCTGCTTTCATCAGACCACAGAACCTTAAGCGGAAATTGAGGATTTTCTTGGCATTTTTCTACAAACCAATTGCAAAACAATATTCTCCTTTCTAAGTCACCATCTCGGAGTCCTTGACTAATATGTGTTTTATATGGACGATACTTAAATTTTTTAAGAATTCTCTGAGCAGTTGATTTAAGCACTTCAACATTATTTTCCACTTGACGAAGGGAGGTACGAGGATTGTCGATGACACTTTGCAAAACACGATTTTCAATACTTTTATTAGGCACTCTATTTCGATTGTATTTTTTATAGGAACCATAGGTAATTAATTATTTCTAAGCATTCTGAAGCTCGATAAACCTGGTCGCCGTCTTTCTGGATATCGCTGAAAGTACATATCTTGAGCTCGTTCAGCGTTCCGATGGCACAAAATGAAACAATCATACATGTTCACTTTTTCCCAATTTGAAAACCTTTCCATATTAAATTTAATTGGTAGTGTAACTCAAAAAATATCACAATTATTTGAAAAACTTTAAAACACTTAACAGAAAAGCAAATGAATAACAAAGTTCTGACAGATAGTTACATAGCTATGACAACAAACACAATTACGGCATTTGTTTCACAGCCAACTAAGTGAAAAACTGTTTTTTTTTAATAAATTTACATTTTCCGTCATCCAAAGATAGGCTTGTTATACATGGTTGAAAAGCTCTTTTTATTCTCTATTTAATGACGTATAAATCCAATATGGCTGCCATAAGAAATAACAAAGTTGGCTATGGTTGCAAAAAAACTAGAAGGCCTAGAAAAAATTCGTTAATGTCATTCGATTGGCCGTGGTCGCTAATACAAAACTACCAAATTTTATTAAATTTGTTTACAAGAAGGCGACGATATTTCAATTTTTCAAAAAACACAATTTTTAGTTTTTGCTCGATATTTTGAACAGCCCTGTAGATATTTTTAATTTCGATACAGCATCTGATTGGGCTCGGAATAGCGCAACTTTTTTCCCATTTAACCAAAATTGTATCTCTTACCGTTTCCGAAAAAAAGTAAATTTATTTTTGAAAATATCGGAAACTTTTATCTGTTATCTCTTTATTCGTTAACAATTTGATAACCTTTACGTCTCTTAACCTCTATGTTGCATTATTATGATGGTGCATTAAAATAAATGATACATAACAAAATAATTTATTTTACAATAATTATCAACTACATAAATACAGTGCTAATAATGTTAATTGCGTAACAAGCGTGTAATAGTTTATCATCAATTCACTATTGCTTCAACGTATCCGCCTTCTCTTACAATACAGGTTTCCGTTCTAGAAGAAAATTCCCTCAATACATTTCTAATTATATTTGGTGTTATACCCTGAATTGTTTCCGTAATAATTGTTTCCAAATGTTCTACGTTTGTGAATGGCCTGTGTTGATATACCTTTTCTTTTAAGTAACCCCATAAGAAAAAAATCTAATGGGGTTAAATCTGGCGACATAGCTGGCCAAAAAATATCGGAATATCTATGAGTTAATCTTCCATTAAAGATATTTTCAAGGTATTGCCTTACTTCCATCGTACTATGACATGTTGCGCCGTCCTGCTGGTACCATACCTGTTGCCGTTCATGTCTTGGAAGATCACGAAGAAAATCATGCATCTGATTTTGTAAAAAATTTAGATATCATTGACAAGTCATAGACTGTCGAAAAAAAAGGGCCAATTATTTTATCCTTGTAAATGCCGCACCAAACGTTAGTTTTAAAATAATATTGATCGCGAGTTTTAATCGTAAAGTGAGGATTGAAGTCAGTCCACCATCGACAATTTTGCGAAGACACTGTTCCATTAGACGTAAATGTAGCTTCGTCAGAAAAAATTATTTTCCTAGCCAAAAAAGGATCGTCTTCTAGCTTTCCTTGGATAAGAAAACAAAATTCTAGTCGTCTGTCGTAGTCTCCAGGTTTTAAAGTATGGATATTTTGGGGTTTATATGGATGAAACTTGTTCTCTTTAAAAATTTTTGATATTGTATCTTTACCAATTTTATCTGGAAGCGAAGATGCCCTTTTTCGCAGAGACAATTTAGGTTTTTCCACTGCAGATAACATTACATTTAACTTCATCTCCTCACTTGCAACAGATTTTCGACGTTTGTTTGTGAATTTATTATTAACATCTCCACATGATTTGAATTTTTTCATAATTCTCATTACTGATGTATGGTGTATATTTTTCTCTGGATGTCTGTTGTTAAATATTTCAGCTGCTTTACGATAAGTTTTATAATTATTACTAACGATTAACACAATTTCTACTTCTTCTTCCACACTAAATATCACCGGCATGTTAACAAATTTTATTTGAGGTTTACTGTCAAACAATTCTTGCCATCAAGAAATCATTTGTTTATCAGTGCATCCTAGGTTTCACGTAACTACAGTTACATTTGCATTGTTATTGTAGATAAAAAAAGAAAAAAAAATTTTTTCCATGTAATTGGATGTCATTGCATATTTGAACGCAGTTTTTAGTTCTGATCAACTTTTCTTAATAACAATTTTTGATATTGTCAAAAATAAAGGTAATTTACTCTTGAACCAAATTCATATTTTTTGAGAAACCGCGTATATGACTGAAAAAAGTAATATCTGATGGTTGGTTGCATTTTAGGTTTAAGACCATGCAGAACTTTTTATAAAGAATAACTTTTTTTCGTAAAATTAATAATAAAAAAGTTTTCCATATGGTGCGAACTTAAGCAGACACACTGTATATACAGGGTGTTTGGTTCACCGACGTATATCTGAGAGGAGGTGGTAGGTGAGTCGATTTGGAACTTATTTAATCAAAAATACTCTTATACAAAGTGTCACGGTTTCCGAGATAAAGCCAACTTAGTGATTTAACTAAATTAGACGATTTTGCTACTATGAATTTTAATTAGACACCATTGCAAGTTTTTAATTCATTGTAACTTTTATTTTAATCTTTGATATCTATTTCATCAAATAAAATCATTTCATACATGTGTTAAAAAAATCTGGAGTCGGCTAAAGTTAAAAAATGTATTGTTTTGATATCGAACTTTTGAGTTAGTAAGGCACTTATAAAAAGCAATTACAAAACAAGATACGTTCAGATGTGTTTAAAAACTTCCAGGATGTCTGCCCTTTCTATTGATGTATCACACTCTAATTATTACCTGCAAATTTTCGAAATAAAAAGGCATTTGAAGACGAAGCGACAAAAGTTTTTAATAATAAAATTAATTTTTGTATCAAAATGCCGAAATGAATGAAATATTTATTTACTAATTTTCGTTCTCGAAATGTGCACCGCCGTTTTTAATACAAGACCGAGCTCTTCGGCGCATACCGGTAGTGGTTACACATAACCTCATTTCCTCTCGCATTGTTACAGCTGCCTCAGTAATTCTTGTAACAAGATGGTCTCTATCTAGTACTTCTTCAGTATAAACCGGATCTTTCATACGTCCCCACATATAATAATCGACGGGGGTTAAATCTGGTGATCGGGCTGGCCACAATATTGGCCCATTTCGCCCTATCCATCGATTAGGAAATCGATCATTTAAAAAATCCGTAGGACATCCATCATTTTGAAATATTACTTGTTGTCTTGCATCTAGTGGTATTTCTTTCAAAACATCTGGTAGGTTGTGGGTCAAAAATTCTAAGTTGTTTTCACTATTTAAATGGTCCGGCAAAAAATATGGACCAATTAGGACTCGACCTATTACACCTGCCCACACATTTACGCTGAAATGAAATTTGCTTTTTATATGCGGATTCTCTTCTGCCCAGTAATGCTGATTGTGAAAATTAGTTATGCCCTCACTCGAAAATTTAGATTCATCCGTCCACAAAATGCTGCGTGGAAACCTTTCGTCTTCTATGACGGCATTCTAAATAAATCGACAAAATGTTTTTCTACGAATTGGATCACCTTCCTCAAGCCCTTGTACAGATGTGTAATGATAAGGATACCTTCAGAATGTATAACTGACCATACCTTACATATCGACAAATTGAGTTCTCGAGCAACTTTTCTTGTACTGTTAGTGGGATCTGCATCAAATGCATTCAAAATTCGTTCATCTTCTTCAGGGCGATGTCTTTGATTATTAGTTTTAGGTTCTACGTGATGCAGGTTACCAGTTTCACGAATTCTACGATATGTACTAGCGAACACGGACACTTGAGGTAGTCTTCTTTCAGGAAATCTTTCACGATAGAGACGTTGAGCAGCAGCTGCGCTGCCGTCGGCCTTCCCATACATGAATAAGATATCAGCATACTCAATATTAGAGTAAGTAGCCATCACAACATAATAGTTAAACAAATGAAGATAATTCTTAGTAAGTGGTTTAACAAAGTCAAATCAACTGGAACTTAATGCAGCACAACCAAGTTACAACACATGAAATTACAAACAGTTTGAAAAACATGAAGATTAAAACAACTGATATTATTTACAAATACAAAGCTACCTGACTTCGTCTACCTTATCATCGTAATGAAGACTACATACTAACAACACATTCTTAGTTTTCTTTGGCATAAAAGAAACCAATGTAGCGTTTTCTCTGGATCCAAATACATCGGATTGCAGTGGGCGTCCTTTAGGAGGTGATACAAACTCTGGTGGTAGTTCTTTCTTACTATTACGAATTGTACCCAGCAAACTCGGTTTATTTTTCTGCAGCGTGCCTAATAGTTCAATACTGGTAAACCAATTATCCACTGTTATATTTCGTCCAGAACCTTTTATTGGTTCACACAATCTTTGAACTACCGCTCCTGGAGAGTTACTCACAACATAAGGGCCAGCTCGTTGCTGTCCTACGTATACGTCTAGATTCGAAGTGAAATAACACTTTGAGTCGGCGATTGCGATAATTGTAATACCACATTTGTTAGGTTTGCTGGGTATATATTGTCTAAAACTGCTACGGCCACGGAAGGCTTCTAATTTTTCATCTATGGTGACATAGTGAAATGGGCTGTATGCAGTTTTGCAGTTAGTAACAAATCGATCAAAAAAGCTTCTCTAACAGGTGCTAACTTGTCAGTTAGTTTCCTTTCTTCACGTGTCTCAGCATCATCAAATCGCAGGTGTCGTAAAAGAAACTGCATTCGGTTCATAGACATCCCCCAGCGAAACATTTCCACGCCGGTTCCATTTACATTATATATGTTACAGTTAAAACCCGTTTTTCGTTAGAACTAGTTTTCCCTAGTTAAAACTAGTTTTTACTAAATGCCTTTGTTAAAACTAGAAATACCCAGTCAAAACTAGAATTTACCACTGATATATTTGATTTTCAGATAAAACTAGTTGTCACTCCGAGCTTTAGTTAAAACTAGCACTAGAGAAACTAATTTGGGATTGAAAACAAGATATAGTTTTAAAAATATTTATTAAAAAGATCTAGGACACAGAGTCATGTACCTAGTAAAAATAATAATCTTACACTAAAGGAACATTTTAGGGAACATCGACATACAGTAGTTGCCAAGGGGACAATATTAATTAAAAGTAAATAAAATAATCAAACAAGTCAACAGAACACAATCATAAAATTTAAAAAAGCAACATCTTTATACACATACAATAAAAAATAATCAAACAACCGTGAAATTAAAAAAGAATGAGGATCTACTTGTTATTGCAAGACAAACTATCGTGGCATTTTGAGTTACAAAGGTAACCATTTTTCTTGCAGAGACACCTTTTTGACATACATCCTTTCTTGCATACGCAGCGCATAAATCCTTGGCCTGTTCCGATGGCTGCTTCCTTAGCAACAGTTCTCAAAGGTAAATTTGTATTCGGAACATCTTCTTCGTGCAAAAATTTTTCTTTGCAGTTGTCGAATTCTGACCTGAAAAGCACATTTAAATAGTTAGCTTTTACGTAATAGCGATATAATTATATGATAAAACAATTAAGGTAGCGCCACACTGCCCGGCGCGGCGCGACTGGACGTGAAATCTTAATCTTAATCATTTTTTTCTTCTAGAGAAGGCTTATACTGCAAATATGATGGTCACCATACTTGGCAAAAACGCCGTATGTGCGCATATACTGCTTTCTTGCTAAGCACTACACATTCTTATTACACAAATTGTATTTAAAAAACACTAGTATATAAATTAAATTGAGATTTACATCTGTTTTATTAATTAAACGATAATAATACATTTTTAATATTTTGTTATTTCAATAAAATAAAGTCAAATATTTTTAATAATCTCTAGCTTTTTGAAACATTTGTGAAAAATACAATAAATAGACTACAAGTTTATTTTTATTTTAAATTAATTATAAATTATAAACTTAAGAAGAAAGTAACTAAAAACGTGGTAACATAAAGTAATTATTGATGATGTAATTATTATTTTAATCCTGAAGATCAGTGGCTGATCTCCAAGTCTTTCCAAAATTGTTTTCTGTTTTCTGGTAGAACTTTTTTTAAGTTGTTTAAAATACTGTCGCGTTTTTCTTGTGACACTCCACATGGTTCAGATAAGGGAGATGGTGCGGGCATTCCATTTTTCTTCATGTTTTTTTTACATATAAAATCTAGTGTTATGTAATGATCACACGTAATATCAGTTTTGCACTTCAAATCATAACTTCCTCTTACTGCTTTGATACTTACAATATCTGCTAAGTATAATCGATTTTCGGACTTTTGAAGCTTCTGTTGGGACTTAAAGTCTTTCCAAAGAAAAAAGTCGGTGTGTTTCATTTCTTTTACTTCGACTTTTGACTTATTTGCACTTTGGACAGCATCTGAGAAATCTCTGAAATCATACGTTTTTTTTTTTGTTTCTTTAACGCAGCTTCCACCTGGTGATGGAAGCTATCGGCCGACATGAACGTGTGGCCTGGTACAAAATAATGTATGTTTATTTCGTTTATGGCCACTTCGTCCGAATTTACGATATATACAAGAAAACACAGTAACCACCAGTTCTTGTTTTGGCTGGCGCAGTTATCCAACCACAAAATAATACGCGGTGTATCTCTATATTTTAAGAAGAAAACGAAGAATGTGCTTATGATGTCTTCTTTGTTTCGCCCAGTAATGCCTTCATGCCATATACACGCGAGTGGTTTCTGTAGAGATTTCGTCCCCACCGGAACGAAACTTTCATGGTATGCTACGATCCGTTTTGTGAATAGCACTGTTTTGAAACAATCCACACGCGGCAGCATGATGACTTTTTGTAAGTCAGCTGAGAAACAAAGTGTCCCGTTTTCGAATAGGTGTTCACTATGTTGGCGATACAAGGTTCGGGCCTTCTTAGCTTTGTCGATGTGGATTTTCCACGTTTGACACTTCTCACAATCGTCTTGTAAATTTTTTTCAGAATGCTCATGTAACTTAAAAGTTTCACAATCTTCGCATTCTTCGTGTCCTAATGTTGCAAACGATATACGCAAATTTTTTACTTTCTGTCGATAGAGGTCATAAGATAATGTCAGATCTGGATGCTTCTCTTGAAAATCTTGAAACATTACAGAAATATTCACGTCACTGGGTAAGTATCTAGTGTGCGGCGCATACTCACGGCGATAATGCGATATCGTGGGATTAAATGATTCTATATGCTGTATAATTAAGTCCTCGCGTTTGAATTTATTGTGTTTTGGATGTTTTCCGCGTTTATCTCGATTTGGTTGTATGCTTCCTTTTGGGGTTTTCGATAGAACTTCCGTTAACACCCGATCATTCGTTTTCTTATAACCAAGTGTGGTCAAAAAAACACCTTACAAACTTCATGAGCTCCAGCAGTTGTTGGACTAGAATTACTGCTTTCTTCAGAAAAGAAATACTTAAACGTATTTTGTTTTTTTGCATTTTCTGCAGACTTGGGCCGTCTTTTCACTTCAGAACGTTTACATGTATTGAAAATAAATGTTCGTCTTTCTAACCATGAGAGATTCCAAAACTGCTTATTAATTTCAGAACGTCGAAGATCAGAAATCTTAAAGTTGCATTTTTTCTTGCATTTGTCACGGTCACATGGCGACAACGGCTTATGTTTGTTCTTCATTTGATCTAATTTTGTACGTTTTCGTGTTTGCAAATTCACGTTGTATTTTTTCCGTTTCCTTAGATTTCCCTCCTTTGTGTATAATTCTTCTGTTTGATGTACTTCTTCAGGGTGGTCATGGTTTGCTGGAAGTGCGATTTCATGCAGATCATCGTTTGGCGGAAGTGCATTTTCTAGCCAATCATCATTTCCTGCAAGTGCATTTTCCGCCAGGCCATCGTTTGCTGAAAGTGCATTTTCAGAATGATTTTCAGCTTGGGCAACTTGTAGAGGAAGTGCATCTTGTTCGAAAAACCCGTACTCTACCGAATTCTGAACGTGAATAGAAGTGTGTTCTTCTTGATCATTGGACTGCACAATTATATAATTGGAAATTTCATTCTGTTGCAAGTCATTTTGTAACATTACCTCGTCTTGCTCTGGATTATTATCAGGTTCTAGTTCATCTATTGTGGACGTACAACTATTGAGTTGTAGTTGTGCTGAAGCGGTAACTGTTTCAGCACCTATCTGTATTGTTTTATCCTCGTATCCCGTTACAACTACAACTGGTAGTAATTCTATCCAACGTTTGATATCACCTGAAAAAATGCATGTCTTACAGTGACTGTTTTTAAATCTTACAATTAACAACACGCTGATAGAAAAATTAATTATTCATAGAGTAAACTTACTTACCTTGCTTTGAACTTTCTGTTGTATCATGTAAAATGCTTTGTTCGTCTTCTAGATCCGATTTTGCTGTATGATCATCGTATGGAACTGAATTCTCGTCACTACTCTCGGAACTACTTATTGGTTTAGGTGGTTTCTTTTTCTTGGCTAGCGCCATAATCAATTGTGTACGCTTTGACATTTTAATAAAAACTTACACAACAAAACAAACTAACAAGCCAACACATTCAACTTTATAACCTCAAAACTAAACGGCATGTGGTTCTACTGACGGCAGCTTACTAAGAATAAATGCAGTAAGTGAACGCTGCTTAGAAAGAATGCAGTATATGCACTGCATATGCTGCACTTTTGCTTCGAATACTTCCGATACGGCGTTCTTCTCTAGTATCTAGGTTCAATTTTGTACATACGGCAAATAAAAGTGGTGTAAATTTCTTATATTCATGGTATATACGGCGTTTTTGCTTAGTAAATAAGTCGTAGAACACGTATTTGATACAATGCACCGAAAATCTCATTTTGGCCATTTTTGCACATACGGCACTTTCGCTTAGCAGGGCAGAATAAGCCAATAGTGTTAGGAAAATGGATGGAGGAAGACCAAGAATGAGATAAGCTGAAGGTATAAAGAAACATACGGGCTTCACTTAGAAAAGAAGAACGGGAGACAGAAACAAATGGAGGGAATTCAAGGAGGCTTACATCTAAAGTTGTATCGAAAAGGCTGAAAAAAGAAAAGACAATATTAAGAAACTTATTTGTGACGCAGGGGAATTTCGGAAAAAATATATTTTTATAGTCTATCTATAACAGTCTTGAAGAAAGTAATGTTTTTTTTGTGTTGGGATAAATGGGAAATACATATTGTGAATAATAAACGTTTGTGTTTAAATACAGAAAAGAATACATTTCTGTACTTATTTAGAGAGGTATAATGATTTATGTAATGTATTGACGATATGGTAATAGAGATGTTATGCTTTGATATACATGGTCAACAAAACACCTGACATTTCGCCCATTGAACATATATTGGATATTATAGGCAGAAAGTTGGACCAATTACCCATGATGGATCTACAACCCCTAAGCCTCAGAAATGAGCATTCGATTGCTTAGAACACCATATACCTTTACGAAGCAGGCGTCACAGAGTAGGAGAGTGCGTTATTTTACGGGGAACTGGACTCATTATTGAATTTGAGGGCTATAGATTTAACCGAACATTATAAAATTTGAATAAGATCATGGTATAATACTCTGCTTACTATCAGCTAAAAATTATTAAGATGTATTGAAGTTTATTGGGTGTTACATTTTCATTGTCATGCAGTATATTATATGGGATTTTACGAAAATGCTCAAGCCGTATAGAGCTAATCGCACAAGTGGTGATGTAAACTATGGTCTGTGGCTAAAATCGTGAATAGGATCATAATATTAAACCATAAGATTGTTTAAGGCGGTTTAAATGTACGAATTTAGTATTAAAACTTATACTATTTTTAAATCTGCGTGAAATGTTTTATTAAAAAATATAAAAACATATGAAGTAACTTCATGACTTCTATTCGTGTAGCTAACTTCACGCTACTAAATAAGATTAGGTTATGTAATGTCAATAAATTAAGAACTAACAATTTAATAACTTTCCTAAATACTGTCACGCACAAACAACATTCTGGCCTTGACGAAAATAAGCCTCAACCGTAAATGCTTTTTGTATTACAGTAAAAAACATTATTGGGAAGTTATTAAACTTTAACGTTTTAATGTTTTGACATTGAAGTTTCATACCATGATCTTATTTACCCATTCGGAAGTAGCGTGCAGTTAGCTACACAAATAGGTACATAACTATGGAGTTACTACATATTATGTTTTTAAATGCACGGCCTGCTCTAATTTTTTTTCGTTTGCTTTTTTTTTCGTTCTGTTTTTGTTTTTCTAGTGACCATTTACGGAACTGAAGGGTTAGATATATGTAGTAGTACGGAAATGAACAGTTAGACAGAGGCGCATATACTATTTCAAAGAAGTGGGCATGATAACGTTTACAAAAAGTTTTAAAAATACTATGATTTTGCGCGACGCTACATATCGCCATGGTTGACAAATTTTCACAGAAAATTCCTGCTTGTAGAGTTCAAATTATTTTTTGCAGATAGGAATGTTTTTACAAAATTTATACTCGCATGGGGTCTAGGTTTAATCTGTTTCTAAATGAATAGGTTTTGAATCATCCGGTAGTCTCTTTGATTCTCACATTTAGTACTACATGATTTTTCTTTTTTACAAATAGTAATAAATATAAAAATATGTTACCATGCTTATTTTGCTTAGGTAGCGGCTCAACCCTCCTCCTCGACTCCGTCCATCTTTACTTTACTACACACAGATGAGTCGTGATTATGGTTATTAGTTCTCTTCAAGTTGTGCGGTTACTCTTCTGATGGTGTCGCGCCAACGTTCTCTGTTGCCGGTATTCCTTACTGCCTGTTCAACATTGGTATTCAAAAGAGTTTCAATTGTGTCAATCCAGCTGGATGGTGACCTTCCTCTCCTTCGTTTGCCGTTAGGTTTTCCTTGGATCATGAGCTTTTCGAAGTAATCTCTGCGAGTGATGTGACCAAAGAATTTCAGTATATTGGCATATATAGTGGTAGAGAGCCTCTGTTTAGGTTTTATTTCATGTAATATAGAAACATTTGTTCTACGTGCTGTCCATGGAACTCTAAGCATTCTTCTCCACACCCACATTTCAAAGGCCTCCATGCGCCGACGGTCAGCAGTCCGGACCGTCCAAGTTTCTGATGCGTATTTAAATATAGAGAATACCAGAGTTTGAACAAGGTTAATTTTCGCCGTACGTGTAATAAATATTGTGGCTTCTCCAAATTTTCGTTAGTTCGGTCATTGCTGATCTGCCTAATTGGATTCGTCGGCGAATTTCGGGCTCGCAGTTGTCGTCGTTGGTTATAAGTGCTCCCAGATATATGATTTTTTCTACGACTCCATAATTGCCTATGTTACCGATATTATTAGTATGAATATTTTCGAGTTGTCTGTTAATAATCATAATTTTAGTTTTTGTGTTATTATTTGAAGTCCGTGTTCTGCACTGATTCTTTCAAGTCTCCCCAATAGCGCCAGACGTTCTTGTTCGTTTTTAGCTAATAATAAAGTGTCATCTGCATAACGCAAATTAGAGATTTGTTGGCCGCCTATAGAGATTCCTCCATCCCAGCCTCAACCCTACAAGCGGGTTATTTGTCCGAAGAGTGTGAATGCATATAAAAGAAATCTCACACAAGTTGATAGGATTTCGGACAATTGCTTATCGTCCTACGTGTAAGCTCTGCTAAAATAAATAATATTTATTAAAAATGTAATTGTGCTGGGATTTATTTGATATAAGATACTTCTTTTGCATACTCGGTACAGGCATTTTATAGGCATGCAAATTGTATAGTTGCTACATAAATAGGAATACTGACACGCGTATACATTTTCTGTAAGAGCCTGGGGGATGTAAATTTGTTTTTTTCCATTCCTTTCTATAGTCCACTGTTGACCCCCGATTTTTAAAAATTTTCCCTACAAGTCTGGGGAATCCAGCCTGCTAAAATTTTTCAGTTTCACTTATGTTTTGCATTTTTATACATTTAATTGTATTTTGGTTTCTCGTACGTTGTAGAAGTTCATGCTTCATCGTTTGTCTCGCCACGCTTCATTTGGTCTCATCCAATTTCGTTAGATGTCATGTCTCTTCTGCATATATGGGTATTTATTACTGGTCATATTATTGCTTTTATTCTGATTTTGATATGCAATCAAGGCTTTATTATTCAGAGCACTTCTAAAGGCATAGTAACATATGTATCTTAGCTTAATCATTTTTAATTGTCTATATCAAAAGTAGTAGCAGTGAGTCAAGATAATTCAAGGTATCGATATTTTCGGAATTGTATTCGTTTGCCTTTAATACCTGCCGTGCATTTTTGTTGTTTCTGAGAATATTTTGAATGTGTGTCTACGACAGCAAACTTGCACTTTTTTGATGTACCTTCTAATTTTTGAATATATTTATCAGATGTTCTCGTGTTCTACAAGTTAGTGGCACATCTGCGTATGTTACAATTTGCAGGTTTTCGTACTTATCTATCCGGTAACTTCCAACTTTCGAATAATTATTTCCAACAGTAGGTTGAATAGGAGAAGCAATAGCACATCACCTCACCTCACATCTGCTCTTATTTTTATTTCTTTTGAACAGTTTGTCTTGAGTCCTCGCCCTTGCCTTATTTGCATCTAGGGTTGCTTTCATTAAATTTATCAACTTTTATGTTGTTGAAACTCTTTCAATACTCCAATCAATATTGTTGTATTAAATGTGTAGCATCAAGGCCAGTTTTAGGCTGGGACAATGCGGACACTAGCCACTGGTGCCTAAAAGTAATAGGCGCCATCGGACACATTTTCATTTTAAGAGATGTTAATATTTGTTGATAGTCACCTTAAAATAATTATTACAAATAAATTAAATAGAATTGAATCGCCAAATTTTTGCAGGTCAGACTTAATCGTCTAAACCACTGCATTTGTCTACACAAGTTCCTAGAAATATTCACTCTTTAAAATGATATTCTGGGACCTTCGACACTAGCTATTGCATTATTGGGTTTTACTGTCTATTATACAGTCATGCGCAAAAAAAACCGGCCACTTTTGTTACATAGTATAAGTACTACTTTTACCAAACTAACCCCCAGAAGTTAGTACAAATTATCTGTCAAAATGACATTTACTTAATTAATTAAAAATAACATTTAAATAGTATTTTATTCATCAAACATACGTATTGGGGTATTTCTTCCCACGCTTCCAATACAAGATCGAATAGGTGTTGTTTATTTCGAATTTGGATTCTTTTCTTCAAAATGTTCTTCACCACAAGGGCCCAAATATTTTCAATAACATTGAGATCGCCACTATAGCTGGGAAAATTTAATACCTGAATATTATTTCTTCTAAACCACAGCTTTGTAGTAGCTGATGTATGTACAGGGAAATTATCCTGCTGAAATATAAAATTTTCATCAGACTACAATTGCCTTACTGATGGCAGCATTATATTTTCTAGAATGTTAATGTACTGTTCACTATTTAGCTGATTTTCAATATTCCACAGTATGCCCAAGCCTCGTGCGGAAACCCATCCTCATAAATTTATTGAAAAACGGGGTTACGATGCATTTTATTGATATATTGAGTTCGAAATCTTGCGCCACGGGGACGATAAACTTTAATGCGTCCATTATGGGATGAATGAAAAATTTTTTCATCCGAAAAAATTACACGGTCCCAAATGTCGTCACCAGTGTGTTGTAATGCAAAACCTGTTCTTTGTTCTTTCCACTCGTTAGTAAGAAAAGTTTTATTTACGGCAACACGTGAAAATAAACCCGCATTTTGTATTCGGCGGTGCGCTGTTCGCAGAGACCCTGGAAAGTCAGTAGCTCTAATGGCCGCATTTGCTGTTACAAAAGGATTTTGAGTTATATGGTCAATTAACGCCGCATCTTCTGCCACAGTGGAAACTTTATGACGTCCTGAACCTCTATTTCTTGTCAGTGTTCCTTCATGTACCCACTTTCTGTATATCCCGCTTATCGTACTCTTTCCTACTCCAAATTCTTCGCCTAAACGTCTCCTAGATCACCCTTCTTCAATCCTGGTACAAATTCTGGCTCTTCACTTAAATGAGGCATTTTTTCTTTTTGTGATAATTTCAACAACACATCTAACTTTGACCTGTAGCATCAATTAATGACAGTTGTTCAAATAAATCGGTATCCATGGCTATAAAGATTTCTAAAAAGTCATAGTTACTTAACTAAAATTAAACCAAAATTGCTTCAAGAGTTGGCCGGTTTTTTTTGCGCATAATCCAAAGAAAATTCCCATTTTAAGGTTATATGACTAAGAACTTAATATTTTTCGGAAATTACAGTTTATTATATTTATTTTTATCACTATTGCTAGATGTTTAAGTGGTATTTATAACCAGCTGTAATAACTCCCCCAAGCACACGCACAAAACGGCAAAGTAATCTCTAAAACGAATAAGTATTCCAAATGCAATTTCAGTAGCTTCAACTACAAATCTTTTCTTGGTACCTTAATAAACATTTGTAAAAGTGTAAGTACATGCTTGTTGGGTATACCAGTGGACTTTTGTTTATCCCATCAACCGTGTTTAATGTATTTATATTGTTAATTTATACAGTAGCTATTGAATGATTTATCATTCAATTTGTGTGCAGTTTCTTTGGTTTTTTAAATAATAGTATACGTTGCATGAAATCTTATTTCAAACGAAAACCTCTAGCTGCGAGTTACATAAAACTATAATAATTGCAGATCTTCGGAAAATTTGAGTAAAAGAAAGGAGGATGGCAATACCAAAACTGAGAAAAGCCAAAACGATAGAAAATAAAAAGCAGGCAGTGGAGTTCGTAGTGGAGTTCGTAGTGGAGTTCGTAGTGGAGTTCTGAAAAATTTGCTAGAAAATCACAATTTAACATCTTAGATGATATTCCGTCTACAAGTTCATCTACCTCACATTTTAATCAAGAAACAGAACACATTGTTCCTGTTATTGATGAAAACATTAATTCGCTCTAGGAAACTTCAGAAGAAAACAAAGATGCACAATTTCCTTATTGTAATAATAAAATATTTAATATAACGAACCTACATTTTGTTTTTGTTCTTATATGAAACATGAATACCCAAACCAAACTGCGACTTACAGCTAAAATAGTAATGTGCAATTTATTTATTATGTACTGCAATATACAGACATTCCAGAGTAAAATATTGTTATTTATTGATAGTATAATTTGGTAGGCGTCTATTAGGAAAACTTGTCCGCGGCGCCACAAGATCTACCGCCAGCCCTGTGTAGCATCCTTAAAATCCAGAAAACTATTGTAACGAGCCACACCAATTTGTGGCTTTTTCTGCTAGCGGTGGTGTTAGAAATCATTGTTTCCCGATTTTGATGGAATCCCTGGTACTATTCATCTCGGCTTGCTATGACATACATTTTCAGTCTGTTATTTAAAACACTCCCTATTACTTTATATAGAACATTCAGAACTATTATGTTCTGTAGTTCACACATACATTTTTCTTTTGGTATTTTTTCTTCCCGTCAGTTCCCTCCATTTTATTGTATTCTGGATGCCAGTTTTTAAATTTGTTTCATCAAACCGATATATTTTAGCAGTAATGCCTCCACTCCTGCTGCGTTATCATTTTTCAGTTTTGTTACTACTTCACAATTTTCCTCAAACTCTGGTTTCTTTATTTCGTTGTATTGCGACTCTAAGGAATTTCTATTTTCCTATTCTCTTTCTCCTGATTCCATCTTTTCTACATTGAATAGCTTCCAAAAATGCTTTCCCATATTTTTAGATAGTCTTTTCCTTCATATAATATATCACTTTTTCATCTTTAATTATTGTTTCTGGTATCCTCTTCTGTTCGTTTTTCTTTCTTTCATCCTTATACAGTTTTTGTGATGTTCATATTCTTCCTTTTTTGTCTCTATACAATTTGGACGATCGTTTTCTGCACTTTACGTAGCTATCATTATTGATATAATTACGATCTTGCAAACATTTCCGCCTCATTTAATTTTTGCTGATTACTGCTTTCCTACATTTAGGTCTGCTATTTCTTGGAAATCAGAACGTATCGTTTTGCTTATAACTGATTTTTGTGCGACTTGTAGTCTTGCAATGCTGTGAAAAAATAATATATTCTTTCTCCATTACCATTTGTATTTTCATGTAATGTATGTTTTTGTGCCATATCGCTCAAGTTTTCTTTTTTCTTAACCTGTGCATTAAAATCTAACACTATTTTTAAATCATGATTTGGTATTTGTTGTGATTCATTGGCACCCTCTGTTGCAGCATAAACAGTAATATATATTTAATTCGTTGCCTTCTTTTTTACAGGTTCTCATTTTGCCATTACTGTTTTTGCTTGGTCAAATTTTTGTTGTATTTTATTCCTGATACAGATACAGATATGACCTACCTTCTGGTAGCTAATATTTACTTGTTTACCTTTGTCCTTGTATTCTTCTACGATATTCCTTATTACATTCTGTATTTCTCTTTATTCTAGTGCGACATCATTATTTATATGTATGTATATTTGTTTTTGTATTATCCCTGTATGTAGCTTCTTTGATTTCCTCCATGTATTAAAGTTAGTAACAGGTATTTTATTCTGGAAGTATAACACTTTTCCTAACAATGATTCAACTCATTCTCTTTTTTTCACAGCTTCAAATTGTATACCTGTCATTATGATCTTGTTTGCTACTCCTTTTATTCTTGAATTTATTTTTTTCTTTAATTTTTCTATTTGTCCCCCTTCCTAATTTCCTATATTTTTCGGGTCAGTTAATTCTTCTCTTAGATTTCTCATTTCATTTTGCTTTCATAATTCTCTTATTTCATCAAAATTGGTGCAACCGTACTAAAATAAAATTTAAACAGGCGAAAAACAACCAAAAATAAATAACAAAGTTTTATAAGAGTCAGTAAATGTTTACAATTGCCTACGTCCACTTCTGCACATTTTCTAAATCGTTTTATAAATAATCGCTCCATTATTATTTCTCCAATTGTAAGAAAGTCTAGTGGAGTGATATAGCAACTTCCAGGTGGTATGCCCTCTTTCAATTTAATTTCCTCCAACTACATTATTCAAGCCATTCCTAACAATCTAACTGTAGTAAGCAGGACAGCCATTATGTTGCTACAAACGTTTTTGTTGTACATTTACTTCTTCATTTACTCACAGCCCGAGTAAAACGTTTTGTTGGAGTAACGTTGTCTAGTTGAATTTTTATGAAGGAAATGTGGTCCAATAATATGATTACCTACTATGCGACAACAAATATTTACAGAAAATACTCTTGGAAAACAGGTAACACGTACTCAGTGCCGATTCTCTTGTGCGTAACAGTGTTAGTTACCTATATATGTATTATACAGGGTTCCCCATATTAAACTGCCCACTTTATTATTCGGATAAAATCATTGTAAGTCGACTAACAAAATCTTTTATTTCAGTAATGTCCTGCTAATTCTATGGGATTTATTACTGACTTAAACATTTATTCAACTTTTAAAAATCATGTCTTCTAAATGCCCTCCATCAACTTGAATACAACTTTCAATTCTAAATGCAAACTGGTGCATCACCCGCCGAAGCAAATTTCCCTCTATTCATGTGATTTCTTCTCGAATGCGGTCTTTTAGCTCTTCAATTGTCATAGGGCGACTTGCAAAAACCTTTTCTTTCAAATACCTTCACAGAAACAAGTCGGGTGCCGTGAGATCGGGGGACCTGGGGAGTCAAGGCAAATTACCAAATTGAGAAATTGTACGGTCCTTAAAAACTTCTCGCAGAATTCTCATGGTGTTTCTGGCTGTGTGGGATGTTACTCCATCTTGTTGGAATAACAAAGCACCAAATAATAATTTCCGTCTAGTCAGTTCTGGGATGAGAAACGTTTGCAACATGTTTATGTAGCGCTCGGAATTGACTGTTACAGAACGGCCATTTTCATCCTCAAAAAACTAAGGACCAATGATACTAAATGATCCTACACCACACCAAACAACGAGTTTTGGAGATTTTTCTGTAAACAATTCGCGAGGATTTTCAGCTCCCCAACATCTAAAATTCTTCGTGTAAACAACGCCATTCAAATGAAAATTTCCTTCGTCGGTCATTAACAAATTGTGTAATGCTTCTCGATGCCGATTTAAAAATTCTTGACAAAATGTTAATCTCGCTTCCTTATCTCGATTGCTAAGGTGCTGTACCATTTGGTATTTGCAAGGATGAAATTTTAAATCTTTATGAAGGATTCTGTGAAGACGTCCCTTAAATATTCCTAGAGCAAGTGATTGCCGATTGGCAGACCTCTTAGGATTTGGAACCGTTCTTCTACGTCCAGGTTTTTTAATGCTCTGCACAGAACCATTTTTACGCCACCGACGAACCCACACCATAATTTGTTTTGCGCATAGGCGCATTACCCCTATTATTGTTACCAAACTGCAGTCGAAATGCTCGCCGAACTTCTTCTACTGAACCAGTTCTGATGAAGATCTCCACGCAAAACACACATTGTTTCACTGAATAATCATAATTTATTAAAAATTCTATAACTCTGTTGGAGAAATTATCGTTTGTGACACTGTCACGGATTTATGACAGTAACAAGTGATTAACTGCTATTAGACAGACGCCTACTAGATAAAATGTAATCCCAAAGACCACTTATTTTAGCCTACCAAAGAAAAAAATAAACAGGCACTTTTGCTTAGTTTTGAATCGAGTATCAAAGTGGGTGGTCTAATATGGGGAACCTTGTGTATATATATATATATATATATATATATATATGTATATATTGTGTTATCGGCTTGAGCGCTCAAAGTAATTATATTTGTAATATAGAGTTATTAAAATCACCTTTTGTGTCATTCTTTTGTACTTTTGTCATTTCCAGTAATTTAATTATATGTGTTTTAAAATTTACTGCTTCTTTTATTATTGTGCATTCTGTATTTGTGTGTGTACGTATTTTGCAAGCTTTATAAACAGGAGGGAGGCACAATAAAGGCGAGTCCGATTCCTGTAAGCTGCTGGCCTCTTGGCCTTTTACGAGGACCTACAATCAGCTGTATTTGGCAAGTGGCGCCCACTAATTTTGACCCATTCTGTACACAACCAGGAAGGTTTCCTCCCGTAAGCGATTTCCGTGAACCCCCCTACTCCTCCGAGCTAATGTGTGGGCCTTTTTCCACCTATGCGGTTACGGGGCGACGGAAAAGCTCGTTTGGCCCGTAATAAACGATGTATGTATAGTAGTCTACTGCTGCGTGATTTACAGTAACATCTTATTGTTGATGAGAAGAGGCTCTCGCTCGTTAGAATTTAAACTACGGGTATTTTGGAATAGAATAAAGACCGGTCTTTCAAGGTGTCGATAAAAGTCTCCGATAATTGTCAGCCGGTATAAACTAACCCCTAGGATAAATCTACCCAACAGTGTTGTAGCATCTTTCAATACAACTTATCCTATTGGTTAGGTATTGGCCACATTCTTACTAGTTAGCTACCACTAGGTCTAAAGAATGTGTGGCAAATTTGGTACAATGGTGTGGGGAAAAGAAAGCATTATCTTTAGCGCAGTGGGTTAAACAAAGATACCTATATTTTGTTTACTAAATGCTGGGGGGCTGTGGAGGACGTCACTTGCCGTAGTTGGTAGTAAGACATGCAATTTAAGTTTGCAATTATATGTGTAACCCTTACAATCATTTTTTCTGCGGTAGCTTTATGAAACCACTAATTCCACCTGCAGAAATGCAATATAATGAACCGCTTGCATAACATTGCAAAATTACATAGAAGCAACTGCTCCATGTGTTACACAATGGTTTATGAAATGTAAACAATTTCGTCTACATAACTGTATAGTACTTTATTATTTATGTAACTTATTTGAATTTCTTCCAGTAACGTTTGAACACTGGTTTTCTTTAATTTCAATCTTCGGAAATATTGAAATCATCCGAAAAATCAAAATCATTACGACGCTAAGTCTTCGGTCTGAATTTCCAAGACTAACAATTTCCGCTTCTTCAATTTGTAAAATTTATCTATTTTATTAGTTACTATACCAGAAAAATATTATTAATGTTATAAACCCTTTATTTACATTTACATCCGTTTGAAATATTTCGTATCATCTCGTACGCACTCGTAGCTGCCTTATCCTGCCGATATAGTACTGTCGGCTGCTTCTACTACTCGATACCTTTAATCCTATGAAATGAGTAAAATGACCTCTGACGTAGACTATCGGACGATTGAAATACAGAAAGTAACGTAACAAGAAGGATCAATTTGACTGTTCGCTTGTCTAAAACTTTGTCGGAACATTGATAGACCGGCCCTAAGCATTTCAAAGCATTGGGAACTTAGAAAAATCAGTTTAACTCCCTATTTACTTATGAAATATGCGGTTCAGGAAACATTTATAAAATATTTCAGAGTGGTCGTTTTTTTCTGCTGGTTAGTGTATATTTTTAAGATTATGTCCATATTAGGAAAGGTAGAAACTAGTCCTGCTAGAATCGCTTTGTACGTTAATAAGGGAGAATTTAAATTTTATTTTTTTGTAATTTATATAAACTGTGATAATTATTCCTTAAAAAAGTAACATCAATGTCGTTTGAACACATATTTATTAAATTCATTATACATATACCATGCTCTTTTTGTGCTGTTGCCTTTAAGTTTAAGTTTGTTAAATTAGCAAAATATTTTGGTATGCCTCAATACGTCTACCAATTTCTGATACCAATTGATCACGAATCACGTTTAAACAATTTACAATGTGTATATATTTCACACATTGTACTGCACCTGCGCCACACTGACAATCTGCGGTCCCCCAATATGGTCCCAAATTTAAATTTACCTAAATATTTTTACTACAGTAGTGAATTTATAAAAGATTGGTTTAGGGTCCCCCGTTGGTGGGAGCCCCAGGCAATTCCCATTTTTGCCCATAGAATAACGCGCGACTAAATTTTGTTACACTAATATTTTCCTACAGAGAAGATATCTCAGAGAAATTTAACAGCATATCTACAGGAGAGGTTATAAAACAACGACATACACTTATAATTATTGTAGCTGAAGATATCTTAGGAATAAGTTCATGACATGAGATAAACGTTTTCAATTTTCAATCATTTAGTAAAAACATCAGACCAGAAACTTATCAGTTATCACTTATAAAGGCCATGCTTCTGAACGTATCAACTTAAATTTGCGGACTCATTTAATGATTAGTCATGTAATATTGCTTCTGCTTAATCATGTTTAAATTGACTAAATGTTGTGTGTGCTTATCGCGGTATTGAAGCGTTCAGTCCTTGACCTTAAACATATACTAAACGAGATCATACCGTTTTCTTTATAACTTATAGGTCATTTCATACCGATGTGCACCTTCACATCACCCATTTTATTGAAATGCGTGGATAAGTGGGAAAATATAGAGGTAGAGGGTTATTTATGTATGGTAAGGAGACTACAAAGCCGTAGGTCCCGTGCCACTGCGATGTGTGACGTATTCAAAATCACTACTGGGGTTGGAATTACCCCAGATAGGTAAAGCTCTTAGTTAGGGCGTACAATAAGCCAATGACGGCTGTAGTGCTTAGAGATGCTTGAAAAACCGCGTCCTAGATCTCACCTTTTCAAATCAATCAATCAATCACTTAATACAGTCATTTTTATTTTCAGGTTAATAGAGAGTTTTCCGCACACCTGTCTGCAGTGCTTTCCCGTTCTTAAAATATTCAGCACCGAAACGCCTTTTAGTAGCTTTAAATCAGTACTTAAGATATGTATAATTGACCTTGTTCTCTTCGTTCTACTTTTACGGAAACAAGTAATTGTGACAAAATCGGTAACATAGGAAACTGGAAACTAGAAACGCTGTAGAATGCTTTCCCTCTATATTTTTTCGTAAAACTACTTTTAGAAAATGCATGATGCGATCAATAAAAACCGTGTATCTTTGGTGTATAACTTATTACAGTTCATTCTTAAATTTATTATCAATTTGAAATCTCGCAGATTAACAAAAGAAACAAATACTATTCTAAATTAAAATAATTACATAAACATTATAAATTATTTTTATTGAAATAAATATATTTACATATTGCTTAACTATAATTGTAGCTACTGTGATCCTGGAAATTAATTTTAAGTGTCTTATATATATATATTTCTCATATTATTTTCTTAAAGATAGTATTAAAGCTTACTATTTCATTTATGTTATAATCCTCTGTGCTATGCACGATTAGTCTATTATTTGATTGCATTTTCTACGCCCAAAATTTTGTCTCTCGAAATTAAGATCCATTTCACCTAGCAACTACAATTTACTACAAACCACAGCTAATGGCTTGATCAGCGCATGTGGACAGCAACTTAATATTAACGTAGCAATTTCAGTAACACTCACCTGCACAATATGAGCTCTTAATGCGCAATACTAAAGCTTTACAAGAGAGGCGACAATATGGCTCACATTTTAAAAGTGCTATCTTCATATATTAAAAAATAAATTAAATTTTCAATTTGTAATCTACTAACAACTACATTAAATTTGATGATTTTTATAAATATTTACTAGTGATGTCCACACACCTCCATTTTGTGATTGTACTTTTATTCCAGCGCTGCTAATAAAATTTAATCCAGAAATTATCATAACTTTTTGATCATTTGCAAATAATGCAATATCTTAAAAATCGCTTGCATTAGTTTTTCAAATAATGTTAAATTATAAAATTACTTAAACACTAAAACTGACGTCATTACGAAGATTTTACCTTCTGTTCTGACATGTACTTCTTTGCTAACTTAATGCTGAAGGATACCGTTTTATACAATAAAATTAAAGCAATTATAGTCACTCCAAGTAGAAAACCGAAAACATCTAAAAGTAAATACTGATGCCACGGCATATCCACTGCAGGACTTCTTAAATGTCGAGCTCCTTTATGCCTTATGACGTATTCCGTCCACCAAACTGCTTTTTCTAAGCCTCTCATTGGCACATCTGATGTAAGATCTCCAATTTCTCGTACCCTGTTGCGATATCTGTTTCATAAAAAACATTTAATAATTACTCTCGTAGTTTCATTTCAAC
>JABXWE010014132.1:0-18497 GCA_014611495.1 Limonius californicus
GACCTCGAGTACGCGCTTTGGCGTCATTCCAATGTTAGAACTTTGATTTGTAAGTAAGACCTAACCTAACTTTTATAAATTGTTAACATTGGTTCTTGGAATTCCAGAATCCTGATGAAGAAATAAATTATTTCGAAAGCTTGATTAAAAATCGAATAGTTTCTATTCTTTTTTGCCCCTTGGCCATTAACCCAACATTTGTGTATACCCAACCTAGTAATGGCCGACGTAATGAAAGAAATAAAAGGAAAGGTTGAGAAATTGAAGGTAGAATTCAGGAACATGGAAATGACCGAAATAGCTGAAAGCTATTTGCTGATGATTTGGTGATATACGCAAAGAACAAATAAGACTTGCAACATAACCTGGAAACTTGGAAGAACGCTGTAGAAATTTAAAAATAAACACGGAGAAGACTAACGCGATGGCGATAGGAAAACAGGACTTAGATATAACAATAAAACTAAATAAGCAAGAGATTGAACAAGTAGAATCATTTAAGTATTTGGGTGGGAAGATACAGCAGAATGGGAAAATGGACGCCGAAATAAATGACAGACTGGAAAGTGCGGCCAAGGTATACTACTCCTTAAGTAACTCATTCGTAAAGAAAAAGGAAATACCCAAGAAAAAGAAAATCGCAGTGTTCAAATCCATATTTAAACCGATATTAACATATGGAAGCGAAAGCTGGGTTCTAAAGAAACAAATGGAAAGTAAAATTCAGGCCTTGGAAATGAGATACCTACGTGGCGTAAAGGGGATAACAAGAAAAGATACGATTAGAAATGATACAGTGAGAGAAGAACTGGAAGTAGAGCCGATCCTGGAAAGCATAAATCGACAACAATAAGATTGTTTGGGATGGTCAAGACATAGGCTTCAAGAAGCGACACCGTGGAGTAATATACTGTTTCAGGACGAGTTCAGATATTGTCTCAGCAATGATAGCCGGCGTCAAAGAGTATATCGTAGTGACAGACATTGTACCTTACCTCAGTATACCCAATCAGTCGTTGCCTTTGGTGGTGGTCTTATGGTATGGGCTGAAATTTCTTTAGAGTGGCATACTGACCTCCATATCTTTAATGGTACACTCACAGGCCAATGCCCAAGAGATCATTATGGACCATGTTCTGAACTGTCCCAATGCTGTAGGATGGGAATATTTTGTTTTACTCGACAAAAATGCAAGGTCGCATCGTAATGGAGTTGTTTTAGAGGTGCTTCAAGATGAGGAAATAAACCATCTTGCTCTTCCTCCGCTATCTCCAGACCTCAACCTCATCGAGCATGCACGGGACCTTTTGCAGAGACAGCTGGATCATCATAATCCAAGGCCTACTACTGTGCAACAGTTGAGGGATGTATTGACAGAACTGTGGCATCAAATTCCACAAGAACATATTGATAATTGCATTGAGAGTATGCCAGCAAGGTGCAGAACAGTTATTACTGCCAGAGGAGGTGCCACAGGGTATTAGAAAGTTAAGTGAAAGGAAACAATAACGATTTTTATTAACATATTGTTAAATTTCTTCTTTAAACGTACCTTTGTTGTAATTGCATTTTGTAGTTTTGGTAGTTTTTTATTATAAATACAATTGGTGTTGCCTTTAAGTGTCTTACACTGCAATATCCCTATTCATTTTTGAGTAGTTTATTTCAGCAAGTCTTCAATTTTTAGACTAGTATTACTAATGTAAACATACTGAGTTTCTATTGTACGGTTGCTTGTGGAAGCAAAAGAGAATACATATAAACTCGATGAAATCCATAGGCCTCATAATGGGATAAGGTAGATAAGTCGTTGAATAAAACCACAGTCAATCCCACAAATACAAGTAGTTCCCATAGTATACACAGCATATTAAATTTTATTCACAAAATAGAATTAGATAAATTTTCAATATTAAGAATTAAGAAAACCAAAATAAAAAATGCTAAAGTATGTGTAAACCATTTTATATCAGGTTAATTATTAATTACATTCATTACATAGAAATAACCATGAATTTATTGTTAGTAGTGCCTCTACTCGAAGACTTATACACTTAAGTACTTCAGACATATTAATTTAACAGAAAAATTTAATAGGTAACCACTTCTGCTAACAGATTGCAGTAATCCTGAATGGGTCCCTTCTTTAAATACGGAATATAATTAGCATAAAGCTTCTACAAAAGATAAGTTACAGAGTATTGGGGGTAGATGCATGGAAAGAGGGACCTCGGTGGGGCAGTGCGAATATACGCTCAGTCCAAGTCAAAGTGAAATGCAGCCGATCGGCCGCTTGTTCGAACCCCGGCTGAGGCGACCGTATTTCACTTAGTTAAGTTTAGGATGCATGTTGCACGACTGGTTAGTATGTAAGGGACGCCCGCACCCCCTGAAGTAATGCGAAAGCGGTTCGGGGCGGGGGGGGGGGTAGTATGAATGAATGGAAAAAAAGATGCATGGAAAGAGATATGAAAATATTAATGATAAATAATATTCCTTAATCTTTCTTGCCAGTTATTTATTTGTTGTTTCGTGTTTAATTTTCACTAGAATATAAAGCAAGTGCAAGTTCATCTGGCAGGAAGCTGCCAAATAATTTATTAAAAGAGGCACCGATGCATGCTACAAGTGCAAATAATGACTGTAGTATTGTAGCGGACCGCATTATGTTTGTATTATTACAGACAGTTGAACTTTGGGACTTTATGCTCATAAATTTAATTTTTAATCTATACTCGCATAAATATTTCATCTAAAATGTAACTGCTAATTAATTTTAGTTGGCGTTTAGAAATAACGCCTCATTGATCTTGGGAACGGCCGTTCCTTCACACTTGTTTATTTTTTGTAAAGGGTCTGTCCTTTACGAGTAGACCTAAATTATGAGGGCTACAAACAAAATACACATCAAACTTTCATAAACAATGAATGGAATTATAAGGCTACTACCCATTCGGTAGTTGAATTTTATATTTTCATATTGAAAACATTCCTTTTTAGCGTTTTATTTCAGCTATTTATTTCAGGTAAATAGGTTAACAATATGATTTCGAATTAGTTGATCTCAAGTACATAAGATAGGCAATGACCGCTGCCTGAGCGCGGTCTGTTGTTGTGATAAATGTTTGGTTTAGTTTAGGCCATAACCTACCTAAATTACTTTTTTGTTGAACTAAACCCTCATGTGTTATATTCCACGCATGGACGTGTTAATTAAATACTAAATTAGGAGAGTTATTTATTTAGTTTGGTTCTTCAGATTTTTAACAGATAAATAACTTATTTTTACGAAAATTATTAGTTCCAAAATTAATGGGGCAATAAAATGCGTGTTGTTTCTAAAAATGGGGTGCACGTGCAGTGGATTCTCACGATCCAACACCCGTTTTGGGCCTATAAAAGCAGAAGTAAGTTGTTCTGAAAGGATTATTCTTGATCTAAACATCAAGAAGCACAGTTCCTTTACAAGTTTCCTTAAACCCGCAGCTGCCAGCGTTTTGAGGTATCTTGGCAGCTACAGAATCCCTGGACGATTGCGCTTTGAGGTACCTCGGCTGCAGCGTCAAGTTCCCTTAAGCCTTCACCTGCCAGCGCTTTGAGGTATCTCAGCAGCTACGGCATCCCTTGACGATTGCGCTTTGAGGTAACTCGGCTGCAGTGTAAAGTTCCCTTAGCTCTTCACCTGTCAGCGTTTTGAGATATCTCGGCAGCTACAGAATCCCTGGACGATTGCACTTTGAGGTACCTCGGCTGCAGCGTCAAGTTCCATTAAGTCTTCACCTGCCAGCGCTTTGAGGTATCTCAGCAGCTACGGCATCCCTTGACGATTGCGCTTTGAGGTATCTCGGCTGCAGTGTAAAGTTCCCTTAGCTCTTCACCTGCCAGCGTTTTGAGGTATCTCGGCAGCTACGGCATCCCTTGACGATTGCGCTTTGAGGTATCTCGGCTGCAGCGTCAAGTTCCCTTGTATCTCAGCAGCAGCTTCCAGTTCCTTAATAATTCAACTTGCATCTTCAGAAAACCACCCTGCGCACCGGCCTATAACTGCACCTTTAGTATTTTGTTTTACTGAGCAAATAGTTTAAATTTCCGAAAGAAATCGATATACTTGAGACCACGTCGCACTACCTCGGCTAAGGCTTCCTGCCGTTTCCTAGCCTGAACAAGTGAATACCGGAGGTAGTTAAATTGCACTGTCTGCAGCTATTATTGACGTTAATAAAAGTATTAAACGGCTCTGGTGTTTTATTTCACATATTTAGCTCAACTACTCTAGATCTGAACCTAAGATGATCACGACGAATAAAAGATAAACACAAGAAAGGGTCCGCAACGTTACAGTATGGCTCAAATTTTTCTTTCAAGCATCATTCTATTTGTTTTAGATTTAGAACAATGGTTGCCTAAAAATGTTTTAAAAAAATCATAGATGTAGTTTGATTGATTTAAAAAACTGGTATTCTAAGCAGGGATAAGCTTTGTAACAAATGCTATTGCCACTGACTAAAATTGATTCACTGCACATTAAAAATTTTTATCTATTTTCATTATCAAACAATGGCCCTGGTCATTTCTGGATGTGAAGGCTTATCAAGCTTTTAAATTTGCTGGTTCGTATAATAGGTGGATATGCTAACATGGGCGGACAAGATTCTAGAGTAATATGTAGTACATATTGTAGTGCAAGTGGGCTAATTATACAGTGCGTATGAAAAGTATGGAATAAATTCATTTTACTGGAAACGATTCGTTTTTTGCAAATATCCTCGGACACGTCAATTTTATTTGATAAAAGCACATATTTTTATAGCAAATTCAATTTCTGACCGTCATTTGTTTTTGAGTGATGACATCATCATCTTTTTTTTTAAATGGCAATGCCTATGTTTTTTGACGGATTTGGATAGAGGACATTTTGTGACATGTTGAAGAGGAAAGTCTTCGAGATATTTGAGAAAGTTTCAAAACCATGGAATAAATTTGTTATAATGAAAGGAAAAGAAAGCGTAGAATAAAAATTAAAGATTAGAGAAAAGCCACTTTATTAGTTACAAATTAAATTATTTTACTAAACTAAAATAAAAAAATAAAATAATTACAATAAATGTTCAAATTGCTGTCCGTTAACTTCCTGACAATGGGCGAGCCGATTTCAAAATGCTTCTAAAACATTTTCGATCACGCTCGCCTGAATTGATGTAGTAACCATACGTATTCGATTTTTTAAGTCGCCTAAATGTAGAGGTTTATTTTGGTATACTTTGCTTTTCACATAGCCCCACAAGAAAAAATCTAAAGACGTGAGGTCCTGGGATCTTGCAGGCCATTCGATCGCGCCTCGTCTTCCAATCCATCGCTGAGGAAAGATGTCATTTGATAATTCCGTACAGCCACTGTATAATGTGATGGAACTCCGTCTTGCTGATACCAAATTGTTGGATGTGGAAGGTCAGGATCCTCATGGTTTGGAAACAATACGGCAAGATCAGGTATCAGATCATCTCGAAGGAAGGTCAGATACATATCTCCAGTTAAATTACCGTCAAAGAAAAACGGTCCAATCAATCACACGGTTTCCAATAATACCAACCCAAACGTTAATTTTTTGTAGAAATTGGGTATGCGCTTCCATCATCCAATGTGGATTTTCAGTTGCTCAATACCTTGTATTCTGTCTGTTGACAGTGCTATTCAAATGAAATGTTGCTTCATCGGAAAATAAAATGTCTGTCAGTCGTATTCGATTTTCAATAATATTGTTCATCATTGTTTCACAGAATTGGATTCGCCGATCAAAGTCATCCTCTTTTAATTCGTGCACCAAACTAACTTCATACGGATGATACTTTTCTTTTTTCAAAATACGTGATACCGAAAAAAATGCTTATCTGGTTATCCACAACAATCTGACCACAAGTTACATGGTGATTTTCCTGCACGTTTATAGCACATTCAATTTAACATTTTCTTCGACTTCGGGGCGTCCACTCTTAGCAATATCTCTGACATTTCCATTTTCTCGAAACTTCTTCTCAATTTTACTGGCTGCTGATTGTGTGATAGGTCTTTCGGGATATTTTTCATTGAAAAGCGCGACGACTTATTGATGGGTACGCGTATAATCTCCATAACCGACCATCGTCAAAATCTCCATTCGTTGTTTTTCAGTTAAATGGGCCATTGCAAAATGTAAGTACAGTTAAGGAGAGCATGTAGCTAGATAAGGCACCTGTCAGTCAATGCGACAGATAATACAATTTATTACAGCAATTTGAACATTTATTGTAATTATATTATTTTTTTATTTTAGTTTAGTAAAATAATTTAATTTGTAACTAATAAAGTGGCTTTTTTCTAATATTTAATTTTTATTCTACGTTTTTCTTTTCCTTTCATTTTAACAAATTTATTTCATGGTTTTGAAACTTTCTCAAATATCTCGAAGACTTTCCTCTTCAACATGCCACTTGTTTTACAGTGCCATACGCAGAAAAATGTCCTCTATCCGAATCCATCAAAAAACATAGGAGTTGCCATTTAAAAAAAAAAGATGATGACGTCATCACTCAAAAACAAATGACGGTCAGAAATTGAATTTGCTATAAAAATATGTGCTTTTATCAAATAAAATTGACGTGTCCGAGGATATTTGCAAAAAACTAATCGTTTCCAGTAAAATTAATTTATTCCATACTTTTCATATGCACTGTATAGAAAAATTATGTTTATCCCTATATCTTGCAGGCTTATTGGGAGATTTCTCTGGTAAAAATGCTACCCACAAGAAAACTGAATTAATCATTTAATGCTTCTGTCAAAGTCTTTATTTAGGGCACTGTCAGAATAAATTAATATGTCTGGAATTTTGTAATACTAACATTTATACATCACAAATATTGTTCCAATTTAAATAACAAGCAAACTGACTGCCAATAAAACATTCAAATGATGATATTTTAAATATTTGTAATGAATATTCAGTCATGTAAGTTATCAATTATCATCAACGGTTATACATTGAACATATTTAGGGTTGCCAGATGTCCTATTTTTTTAAACCCGGCAAACTATAATCAGACAGATTCTGAAATAAAGGATCTGGCAGGTGAAATTGTGTTTAGCGGATAAACTGTAATAATGTGTCGATACTACACCGCGTGGGGAGACGACAGGCCGATGCGTGTGCATGTGCACTTCACGTTTCTATATCATTACAAATCCAACTGCGTTAGGGTAACATTCGTTTAGAAAACAGACGCTTCATTTAATATTAGTTTTATTACTTTAATAACACAATGTTGATTTATACAACCGAAGAAAAGGTCCGTATAATAAAATGGCATTTTGCTGGAAATTCTCTTCAAGACACCAAAAATTTATTTATTGTGGCATTTGCGAATTGGCCAATTCCTTCAATACAAACTATAAGCAATATAGTAAAGGCCTTTGAAAAATATGGTTGTGTTGTTGGTTTTGCAGGAAATGTCAAAAAATAAATGAAGAACATGCAGTTGCTCACTTGTCTCCAGAGAGAGAAGTGAATGTTTGTTCATTTGTTGAAATGAATGGACCTTGTTCGAGTCGCCAAATTTCTAACGAAGTTAATATTAACCAGCGAACAGTCCGAAATATTTTGCATCGTAATAAATACAAATGTTTTAAACTAGAAACTGTTCAAGAAATATTTCCCGAGGACAATATCCGCCGAATGGAATTTTGTGAAACCGTGATGGAAAAGGCACATGAAAATGAACACTTCATCAGAAATATTTTATTTTCTGACGAGAGTACTTTTCCATTACATGGATATCACAATCCTTCCGTCGCTCGGTATTGGTCTCGGAAAAATAAACATCTTTATGTAGCTAACCGAACCCAATACAAAAACTTAATGTTTCGACTGGTATATTGGGTGATAATATTATTGGATCATTTTTTATCGACGGTAATTTAAATGGCGAAAGATATTTGGATTTATTACGACATCAAGTAATTCCTGCTGTTAGGGAATTTGATGCTAATTTCGAAGAAATTTGATTCCAACATGATGGTTGTCCCGTATATAATACAGTTAGGGCAATGGACTTTCTTCAGAATACATTCCCTGATCGTATTATTGGCAGGGTGGGGTCGATATTGTGGCCACCAAGATTGCCCGATCTAACGCTTTGTGATTTTATTCTTTGGGGTTTCCTTAAGGAAACCATTTACAAACATAGTCATGATGGGGCTACAACCTTAAAGGAACTCCGAGAAAAAATCGTTGCAGCTGCCACAGGGATTACTGCAGAGACACTGCAAGAAGTTTGGCAGAACTTCTACGACAGATTAGGCTATTGTATGGCACAAGAAGGTGGAATATTCGAACCTCTCATAAATTAATATTTATTATTTATTGTAAAAAATTTACGTTTTAGTTAGTTTTAATTTATTATCAAAATTTTATTTTTACCTATCAGGAACGGGATTTTTAATTTGAAAGGAATATATTTTTATTTTTAATATTTAATTTAAGAATCACTTGTTTTCTTTTACCCGAGTTGTGATAAATAATATAAACTTATATTAAACATTACGATTTGATATAATTCTACAAGTTATATCAAGTTGTTTTGTTAATTCCAGATTACGCCAATATTTTACTTCACCTAAATAAAACAGAGACTGCCAATACAACCACCGCAAGAGATCGAGATTGACTGGGGTCTACATAGAAATGGACGTGCATTCGCTTGCCATCTCTCCACGCGGTAGAGTATAGACACATTATTACAGCTTAGCCGCTAAACATAATTCCACCTTCCAGATCCCCCGAATCTATATGTAAAAAGGTTATGTTTTGTTTACTTTTTGCATAAAACATCACTTGCTTATATTGGATAACATACTTATGTCAAACATAAATTTGATACCCTAAAAGTAACTAAAAAAAATTGAGGTCGACGTAGTTAGATTAACAGCTGGAACACAGCAACTTACCCCTGATCCAAGAGCATCTCCTTCTGAATGGGGACCAACTCCTCGCATCTGGAATCCACGCAAAGACAATGGGCCACCCAAATAATACATGTCCGATATACTGATCTTCCAGTCATTGCCTAACCCATTCAAAATGCCGCCTGATAATGTAGCTTGCAGTACCTATATTTAACAAACATTTGTTAGTTAAAAAACTGTTAAAAAAACTATTAACAAAGTACTTACAAAATCTTCCAAAATAGAATAATTGGTCTGAATATAGGCATCATTTTTAATAAACCCAATATTACCGCCTACGCCCGCAAACTCAGAAGTTACTTGGAATAATGATCCGGCTGAGGGGAAAATCGTTTCGTCTCGCAAATCAATAGATAGGATATGTCTCAGGGCAGATTTGAGATTTATTCCCGACTGTTCCCTAACATCAAATGAAGAGCTTCTACTTAGAACAGACAGGTCTCGAATTGCTGCATCCCATTGGAAATTGTGCTTTACCTGCGATGAAGATCATTTTGAATTAATTGATTTAAGAATCTTCAACGCTATACAATGTGTCTATTAAGTATGAGATTCTTTTATATTTTTTTCATTATCCAAAATATCGAAAAACGCTGTTAGGAAATTTTATTTGCCCTAATTTATAATTAGTTTGGGTCACACACGGATATATATTTCAATATTTTGAACATAGTAGAACCTCACCCAGTACATAAAACTTACAAGTGGCAATGAATGGAATCCGAAATCCAGAATGAGACCCTTGTTTAATTCTTTGTATCCAGAGACAGGCCATTCTGATATAGCTTGATAAATTGATGCGGTAAAGCTAAAAATCAACGACAATAGTTTCTTGGACACCATTAATTAATGCAAACTTACACCGGATGGCGTTTTCCCCTAAAAGGTTTAATAAAAGATAAGTTAAAATTATTGGACCTCTTTGACCCGTAACTGTATTCAGTTTGCAGTCGTTCTCCACGGCCAAATAAATTGGGGGCACGTAGACCCACTACCAAGGACCCTTCGTTCTCACCTACTTGTGTGTTTACACCACCGACAATACGTTTTAGCTCTTTCACATGAAATGTCACCTAAAAAGCATATACTTGAAAGTGGTCGTGGTATATTTTATAAGTTTACCTCTAAACCATCAGGGGAGGCTTTGGGCCCTTTGCTGGTATCAATGTAAACAGCTATATTTCGAAAACAACCCAGGGAATCCAATCTGGTTCTGACCTACAAGATTATTTAATAGAGTATCGTATCTTAATTTTAGGTTATGGCATCATGTATACCGTGTGTGCTTTCAGTAGTACTTCTTGAAAGTCTTGGGCAGTGAAAAGGTCCTTGACAGCGTCTTCAACTATGTCATTTTTGGTACGACCTAGACCATTTACGTGTATACGGTCCACCCTTGCCTACAAATCACCGGTAAGTATAATCATAAAATTGTTTCAATTATATTTTACCTTAACACCATCCAGCATAATTTCCCGATTTTCATTGTCGGTGTTATCATAATGTGCATCCCTTCGGGCTATTCCTACACCAAAACTGTGCTCTTGGTTTTCCTAAAATAAGCATTTTGTGAGGTTATGTCCGCAATTATGTATTTAAAGATTTTATTGGTTTTTAAACTCAAATCTGTAGAGACCTTTGCGTGGACGATTCCCATGGCTTGTCTTCGATGTAGAAGTTTAGAAATAGCACCAGAGTATACTGCAATCTATCATGATTAAAACTATTATTAATTTATTATTTATAGTGTGGTAGCACGCAAAAGAAACCAGGTCAATTTTGACAGCTAGGGAGAACAATTTAGGAATATTTCGTATTGTTCATTTTACATGTTGGTACGTATAATAATACAAGGTGATCAGTAATAACGGTATGTACGGCGACGGAAAAAGATCCGGAATGTATTGGGAAACGAATATAGATGGTGTAATTAAATTTAGAAATGGCCGGAGTAATAGGATTAGAATATGATATACAGTATGAAAGATATCTTTACGTATTCCAAAATCGATCATCCAGTCTCTATAAATTGTCGAAATTAAATGGCGAATATCCAAAGTTGTGGCCATTTTACAGAAAACTGTTCTCAAAAATCCTTTAAGAATATGGGCATTTACTTTTCTTGTTTCCAATGTGATGTAATTGTAATTGTAATTTTGTAGTGTTTCAGAACGTTCTTCGGGAGTAAAATTTAGGACGGATCGTGTAATCGAATATTTTCTACAGGACGAGTCAACAATACTTAAAATATCATCATTCTACAGCTTTTTATTCATTACAGTTTTCTCGTCCTACAATGACTAGGAAGAGCGATTATTATCAATCGTGGTTTGCCTGGCTCACATTTCTCGTGCTACTCTTTTCTAAAGTATGATCAAGTACATTTTAGGTAAGTGTTGGCTATGGCAAACAAATGTTATGCCTTTAACTAAGGCGTATAGTTTATTCTACTTCTAAGATATTGAATAAATAAATATTACATCAGCCGCCACAGCAAGTAAGGCAGCATTGAGGGTTGGGTACAGCTATAACCAATACTATTTCCACCATTTTGTAGCATTGCTGATTATGTCAGCCATTTTGGATCAAAAATTGAGATCTTGTATGGAAGAAAATACAACTAAAAGTTTACGGATTTGTTTAACCAATACGACAATATATAACAAAACATAAGGTAATTAAAACTATTGAAATATAGCTATTAATAATGAATAGAAATTTAGCGAGACATATTAATATCCAAAGAAAAAAATAGAACAGAATCAGAATAACAGAACAGTGTACAAGAATTGTCAACCAGTTAAAACAGGCTGTCAAATGTTAGCTAAGAAAACGGAACGTGTTTATATCTAGTATTATTTAAATATTCCCGCTTATTTTCAATCGTAATATGTGGCGCCACGCGGAGATCACTAAAACTTTATAAACTCTGCAGAAAGAGTGGCAAATCAACAAGGTCGTGCGCCAACAATGAACTTGACCTAAATCCGCGAACCCATCAAATGGCAGCAACCCATGTGCGTTCAAGGTCATAGTAAAATGTGTGTAAAGTAGGAAAATTTAAAGGACTTAACGAATATTAAAGGGAACGTTAATAAAACTGAATTTAAAGAAATGGAAATTAATGTTTACCAGGGAAATAAATGGGACCGAAGAAAGCCAGTTTTAAATTAGTCTGGTAATAATTATAAACGAGATTTTAGTTATTAAAGAAATATAGTTCAGCTTAATTTTAATATCAAAGCTAAAAGCTTGTTTGAGTTTCATAAGGTTTAGATTGTTTTATACAGGGGGTGACAAAAGTGTGGAATGTCGATTGGTATTATTAAATGTTTTAGTGTATTTCGATTCTTTTAAGAATTATGTATTTCAGCGAATTTATAGTTAATGTTTACAAATGCGACAAAAATTTGTGTTGCCAGTAGATGTAGAATGATTAATTTTTATTTAAATGTCCTTTTCGATATGCCACTGCATTGCATTAAATTGAATCCAGGGACTTAGTGCCACGTAAACTTGCGTTTTTATTGCTATATATGTCCCATTTGGTATATCACTGGATTAAATTAAATTGAATCCAGTGACTTAGTGAAAATCAATCAGTAATAACACATTTACCTGTAAAATTGACTTTACTGTTAGCGTTTTTACTGCTTATTGTAGAAACAGTTGGATGAACAACGCCATTAACAAAGCTTAATGATGATTTTAAAGCTTAGGCAGTTTTAGATAGGGTGCCCAAAAGTAAGGAATATCTACTGCTTTTGATAAATTTTTTAATGTATTTGGATATTTTGTGAATTATGTAGAGCAGCGACCTTATAATTAATGTTTTTAAACGACAACAAAGATTTATTTTGCTATTAGATGTAGGATGGTTAATTTTTTCAAATGTATATCTATGTTCCATTTGATATGTTACTGGATTAAATTAAATTGAATCCAGTGACTTAGTGAAAATCGATCAGTAATAACACATTTACCTGTAAAATTGACTTTTCCTTTAGCGTTTTTATTGCTTATTGTAGAAACAGTTGGATAAACAACGCCATTAACAAACCTTTAAGATGTTTTTAAAACTTGTTAAAGCTTAGACTGTTTAATACAGGGTGGACAAAAGTGTGGAATACCTATTGGATTTATTAAATGTTTTAGTGTTTTTCCATTTTTTTTTGTGAATCCTAGAAGGCAGCCGCCTTACAAGTTACAGTTAATGTTTTTAAACGACGACACATATTTATTTTGCTATTAGATGTAGGATGGTTAATTTTTTACTTTCCCATACCTTATAGGTATAGGGTAAGTATTGAAATCATGAAAATTTTCGAAATCGAGATTTTAACGGATATATCCGTTTTGGGTCTCTAGGAACCCAAAAAAGTGGTTTTTAAAAAATGTCTGTCTGTGGGTGGGTACGTATGTACGTACGTATGAATGTGACGCTCCTACAGCCGAAAGTATTGCTCCGATTTTGATGCGCTTTGGAATGCGGGGGTGTATCGAAAATTCATCGAAAAAATAAGCTTTTCAAAAAAATCCGAAACCGGTAGCGGAAGTTACGCATGTTTTTTTGGTATCACTTTTTTCGTGATTACAATTTTGAAACTTTTATCGCGGATAACGATAGAGGGTCATAAGACAAATCTGTTAGTTTTTTGCCGAACTAGCTAGCTTTAAACTGAAGGGCGCTATGATTTTTTGAAAATTTTGAGTTTAACGCCCAATTACTCGAAAACGGATGAATCGATTCAAATGATTTTTATTTTCTGAATAGTATATGAAGGGTAAAATGAGGTGATATAAAAAGTTTTTTTGAAAAATTATAAGGGGCCTAAATTACGAATTTTCAAAATTTTGGAAATTTTCAAAAAATTATTTCTCAAAAACTGCTCCAAGGAATTTTTTAAATTTCATATGTCGATAGACCTCGCAAGGGGCTATCGATATGTTTTTTGAAGAACTCCGTAATTTTCCTGTGGCGCCCTCTACGAAGCTTGGAAGTTTGAAACTTCAAACTCCTTTTATTAATAAACGAAAAAAGATAGGAAGCTGGGGTTTTCACTGAATCGCTCAGTACGTAATGGAGCATATGAATATGCAAAGAAATATTACACTCGTGGATATATGTAAACGCACCGGCCCCCTCCCCCCTCTTTTTTAGAAAAATATTTTTTTTATTCTAACGGTTGTTATTTGTTTGCGTCAAAGAATCTTTTTCCGCGAAAATAAAAAAATGGATTTTTTATGCGCTACAAAATATAATTTCCAGGGACTTAGAAAATTTTACCTTGGTAGCAACAGCGATCGGTACTAGTTAGACCGCGCGACGTATATAGTAGAGAATGAAGTATGCCTGGTTGCATATTAAAAGGAAATTAAGGGGCACCGCAGATATTTGGCGGGAATTCTTACAAACCTTGTAAGTCTGTTCGTTACGAGGCAAGGTTTTAGGATAGCACTTGAACAACCGTTTTGAGGAAAATAACTCTACTGTTGAATAAAGATGATATGAACAGTTTCCAGTATGGGAAAGTCCAGGGAGGCAGTCGCGTCCACTTATTCAAATGTATATCTATGTCCCATTTGATATGTCATTGGATTAAATTAAATTGAATCCAGTGACTTAGTGAAAATCAATCAGTAATAACACATTTACCTGTAAAATTGACTTTTCCTTTAGCGTTTTTATTGCTTATTACAGAAACAGTTGGATAAACAACGCCATTAACAAACCTTTTAAGATGTTTTTAAAACTTGTTAAAGCTTAGACTGTTTAATAGAAGGTGGAAAAAAGTGTGGAATACCTATTGGATTTATTAAAATGTTTCAGTGTTTTTCAATTTTTTTTTTGTGAATTATAGAAGGCAGCGGTCTTACAGTTAATGTTTTTAAACGACGACACATATTTATTTTGCTGTTAGATGTAGGATGGTTAATTTTTTCAAATGTATATCTATGTCCCATTTGATATGTCACTGGATTAAATTCAAATCTTTGAGATGTTTTTAAAACTTGTTAAAGCTTAGACTGTTTAATACAAGGTGGGCAAAAGTGTGGAATACCTATTGGATTTATTAAATGTTTTAATGTATTTCAATTGTTTTTTGTGAATTATAAAAGGCAGCTACCTTACAGTTAATGTTTTTAAACGATGACAAAGATTTATTTTGCTATTAGATGTAGGATGATTAATTATTTCAAATGTATATCTATGTCCCATTTAATATGTCACTGGATTAAATTAAATTAAATCCAGTGACCTAGTGAAAATCATTCAGTAATAGCAAATTTACCTGTAAAATTGACTTTTCCTTTGGAGCTTTTATTGCTTATTGTAGAAACAGTTAGATAGACAACGCAATTAACAAACGTTTGGCATTTTTAAAACTTATTAAAGCTTAGACTGTTTGATACAAGGTGAGCAAAAGTGTGGAATACCTTGGATTGGATTTATTAAATGTTTTAGTATATTTCAATTTTTTTGTGAATTGTAGAAGGCAGCTACCTTACAGTTAATGTTTTTAAACGACGACAGATATTTATTTTACTATTAGATGTAGGATGGTTAATTTTTGCAAATGTACATCTATGTCCCATTTGATATGTCACTGGACTACATTAAATTGAATCCAGTGAGATACTGAAAATCTTTCAGTAATAACAAACTCATGTGTAAAAATTACTTTTAATTTAGCATTTTTCTTGATTATTATAGAAACAACTGAATAAACAACGTCATTAACAAACCTTAATATGCTTTGAAGGTTTATTAAAGTTTAGACTATTTTCTACAAGGCGCGGCAAAAGTATAGAATGCCTATTGGATTTATTACGTGTTTTAGCGTATTTCAATTTTTTTTGTGTATTATAGAAGGAAGCGACGTTACAATTAATGTTTTAACGACGACAGATAGTTATTTTGCCATAAGTTGGAGCATGGTTAATTTTTTTAAATGTAGGTACCTATATCTAAATTCCATTTGTTTTGTTACTGGCTTACGTTACATTGAATCCAGTGACTTTGTGAAATTATTTAATAATAACAAACTCACCTGTGCAGTTGACTTTGCCTTTATCGTTTTTATTGCTTATTGTAGAAGCAATTGTATAAACAACATCATTCACGAATCTTGGAAATAATTATAGTTTGTCAAAACTTTAGACTTGTTTATATAGGATGTGGCAAAAGTATGCAATATCTATTTGTTTTCTTTAAACGTTTGGTGTGTTTATATTTTTGTTATTATTTAACTAAATAAGGACAGCAACCTTACAGTTGATGGATTAAATGTCGACGGAGATTTGTTTTGCCATTACATGTAGGATAGTTAATTTTTATTTAAATGTGCATCTATGTCCTTTTCAATATGTCACTGAATCGCATTAAATTGAATCCAGTGATCTAGCCAAATTATTTAATTATAACAAACTCACCTTGCAAAATTGACTTTTCCTTATACGTTTTATTGCTTATTGTAGATACAATTGGATAAACAACACCATTAACAAAGCTTGAAGATTTTTTTAATGTTTGTTAAAACTTTAGACTGTTCTATACAGAGTGCAGCAAAAGTAAGGAATCTATAGTAGAAGCAATAATGTTTATTAAAAATCTTGCAAGGAAAGGTGTTATCATAAAATTTGGTATTTGGATTATTTTGTTTACATAAACGCCGTGATATTATAGACAATAATTTTTAAATAGCAACTTTAAGAGATACTCAGATTGTTACTTAATTAAATTTTTTCGAAAATATTGAAAAGAATAATTAACTTAAATTGAACACATTTTTTTGTAAAATAATTGCCCAAGCTTTTACTACCGATACTCCATACTTTTGAACAACCTTGTACAAACTACTTAGCATTTACTTTATGGGAAGTACTTTAGGATTTGTATTTGAAGCGTTGTTGGAATAGTTTACCTGTTTTTACAATAAATTATGTGTTTTACTTTCTCATAATTCTACTCAGAATAGAAAGGTACAACGACTGGAAAAAATTAAATTACATGTTTTGGAAAGTTGGTACATGCGTGTGTGCGTGTGAATGCGTTGAATAAATTTCTAAACTACAAATTGCATCAGGAACATGTTAGGTTGATATTTCCAATTACCGAAATACTAGCACCGTTTTGTTTACTCAATTTATAATAAAAATTGCTCGCTAATTACATTTCACACATAAAACAGTTTGGTAAATAAATCTACCAAAGAAATGGAACAAGCAGGGAAGGCTTCATAACATATTCCGTTATTTTTACCCAAGTTTTCTGCTTCTAGAAACTGATCGTAGCTGCTGTTTTTCAAATTAGGGGTTACAACAAAATCCTCCGATGGTCTGCAACATAATTTCATGAGTTCAGATAATTACAACAAAATAAATTAGACCTACGTTAGCAAATAATGCACAACATTTTCCAAAAGGCTGTTTGAATCTTCTATGTGCATTGGAATTTCGGCGACTTCACATATTGAACGTAAAAGGCACTCTTCGCCGTTTAACCCAACCCTGTAATGTTTGAAAAGCACAATTTACAACAATGGTAAACCATTGAAAACAAAGCCAGTATCTTAACTTAACACAAAATGAAAGATTCTCATCTTCTTACGAATTTGCTTCTTGTAATAAAATGATTTCTAATACCTGGAAAAAGTCTTAGCACACAGATTTTATCAATTATCATAATTGATTCTAAAAATTCAGTTCCTTTTCTCACATTGGTGCAGTGGAGAAGAAGCAATTTGCAAACGATTCAGCTTGTGCTATTCGGTCAACAAGCATGGAATCTACCTGGCGCTTAGCTTACGATGCTTAAGCTTGATTTTTATGATGCTTTCAATACTTCCTATAGTAATTTATAAATTTTGAAAAATGTAAGGAGCTATTAGTCTATGTTGCTGTATAAGGGGATTAACTATTTATTCATTTTCTCTGCTTAACAAAATCTATTTAATGCAAATTTAGGTGTTTTAATCATAAAATAGTTATCAGAAATACCATTTGCAATTGGTTTTCTACTACGCAACAATTATATTATAATAAAATCAAACATGTTGGCGGAATGTCCATATAAAATTTTATTAAAAACTTTCATGGTCGCACTGTACACCAAATAATAACTTTGGCAGGACTCTTACCCGTCTAAAACTGCAATAATATATTTATAAAACGTTTTTCTATCCAAATCGTAATCAGGATCTTCCGTTCTAGCAGATACAACCGTGGGCCTTAGTTGAGTCGTGTTGAAAGGCAACTCAAAATTGCACTGAACGCACAAGCTCAGATTAATAGATCGTTTTGGGAAAATCACTGGAGCTGATACACCATAAGTAAACTAAAAAGAGATACAGGTATACAGATAAGTAATTTAGATTACAAGAACTAGAAGATATATAATCTTCTAATCATTAGAGTAATTTCTGATACATCATAGGTTATGTTACAAATATCCATTTTCGACGCGTTGCCTATTCTCAAAAGAACGAAAAAAAGATAAA
>JABXWE010014133.1:0-23151 GCA_014611495.1 Limonius californicus
TAACGTCGAATCCGAACGACAGAAATTCCAGAGAAGGTTTTTAGCATTAAGATCCCACGGTTGCAAGCCGAATTGGGAAATTGCGTGTGGTGGGTTGCAGACAAGATTTTTATAAATCTGCATAGTTCTGCTTGGGTTTCGAACCCAAGCCAGAATCGACGTTTTATTCAGAAAGCGAGCGCTTTACCAACTGAGCTACCACCACACTTACACCGCACCTTAGTTCGGGGGAAAAAGTGGTATTTTCCTCTTATTGTACATTCTGTTAATATGGCTATACACAACGCTTAGCAGCTACATCGAAAAGGGGAGAAGAGTTGGATCACCTTGAATTTAGGCGAAAAATTGCACTAACGATTTTTACCCAAAATAAAAAGCTAACCAATTCTAGGGGTAATATGTCGTCCAATGAGGGAACTGACATACGCTATGACCGTATGGACCATTTCTTAACTCCACAAGAAAAACAGACGAGTGTGCTTTTTGTCATGAATGGGCAAAAACTAGATGCAAAAAATGCCATAATCATGTTAAATGGTTTGTCGATTATCATACAAAAATGTAATCTTATTATAATAGTTGTTTATGTTCCCACCGTACTATATATAGTACGGTTGTTTTTTCTAGTTTTTGAAAATAAAATTTTTTAAAAACCATCACAAGCCTTTAGTATGATCCTCAACAATTATTTCAAAATCTCAGTCCAAAAGCACACAAATTTGCATGGGCATATCTGGGTTAATTAGTAACGTAAAAAAATTTCCTTAAGGCCCCTTCAAGAGTTTCTTTATAAGGAAACCACAATTTTTTATGCAGGGCATTATAAAAAAATTAATTAAATTATTTTAAACTTGGCTGATAGCAGTCAAGCTATTACACATAAAAAAAAGTTGAAATTTCGGGAGTTACCTTGCCAACTTGTTTTTTTAATGCAATTATAATTTTGTACCTGAAACTATTTCAGATTTAGAGAACCATTACATGTCATTATCTGATTCTACGGAAATAATTAATCATTTAACTAATTTTAATTCAAAAGTTAAGGGAAAAGTTGGAACTACAGTTTACGAAAAATTACGTAATGTACTAAAAAGAATCCTGGATACGATATTTTAAATGTGTTAAGGGGAGTTGTCTCAGGATTAGAGTTAAATACAGATATTGTTACAGAATTGAAAAATGCTCGAATTACGTCCGTCGATGTGGAAAGAAGTTTTTCTGTGTATAAATGTTTACTGATAGGAGGCAATCATTTTTGTTGCAATATGCAAGTTTGTAATATTAATGATTTAATTAATTAAAAGTATTAGTGTAAGATTTTTTTAATGTAAATATCAAATTGTGTTTAATTCATTCAATAATTATCCTTAATTGCATTATTTATTTTTTTTTTGTCTTACCAGAAAGCAAAAGTACTTGCATATATGGTTATATTTTTCATAAATCTCTGCATATTTTCGCTAGAAAAGGTGCATATATTTATGCGCGTATTTATCGCAGTGTCTTTTCGTATATACCGCTCTCCATTAATTATTATCAGAAACCTAAACTAATAAAATAAAATTCAAAAGTAACGTTCACGTGTATTTTGTGGTTTCGTGAGCGGCCATTTCTCTGCTTCATTATCACTCTCAAGTTGTCGTTTCACACATCCTCAGTAAATGGTGCTAAACTTCTTGTGCTCTTGGGTATATTTTTTGTTTACTTTAAGAATTAGGACGAGGATACCGGGCGCTGAAAACCTCACTTTTTCGTGTTTATTCCCTAATAATGGGTGGTCCTCAGGTTAATATTCCATGTCTTTGCTATCCCTTTCTACGTTCAATTAGGGCCCATAAAATTTTATTAGCCACTTTAGATTCTTACACGGTTTCAGAATTTGTTTGGCGGTTTGAGAGAAGTGAATTTATGGAATAATAATATTCATTCCGGCTTGGTTACTTCCAGTTCTAGAACATAAAGTGTTGCCGAGTTGTTCCGTTGAGGCTTTAGAACAAAGGCTGATAAATGCAAGGAGGTGAAGCTGTATTTTCCAAAACTGGTCTGTACGAGCAGATGTATTTTCTAGGAAGTGATATAAAGAAATTCGCAACTTTGTGTTCAGTTTGCCGTAGACGGATAAAGAACGACGCAATTGTGCCTTTATAAGTGTTGTTCGGGAATCAAGATAGAGATAAGGATTCGGTAACTTGTAAATGCCATGTGGGTATATACAAAACCAGTACATGGAATGCTAATAAACCGTTCGAAAAACTTTAAACGGTGGCAGGACTTTAAATTACAACCGCTATTGTTCAGTTGAAGTTGGAGAAACCTCACGCAACAAATGGAAATACGCCATTAGACTCTCGTGCCTTATATCGAGCTCGCCTTGAGACATTCCTATTTCATTCGCAAAAGGAAACGCTGCTCGAGTTGCACGCAACAATAAACAAACGTCATTCTTGCAGTTTTTCTTTTCGATTGTCCTTTCAAACTCCAATCAACAAAATACACAAAAATTCTTTCCGACTACCATAAAGTCATTACATTTTTTAGAGAGTTTTAGAAGACTTCTCTATTTCAATATCCTTATGATACGAGAGCGATACAAAATAAATTTTGCAAATTAATAGCTCTGCAAAAGCAAAGCATATGTATATCCTACTCATCATCATCATCATCATCATCTGACATGGAGCCGACTCGAGGGTCAATCCTGGATACGCCAGGCCCACCCCATGCCAGTAAGTGGGTAGGGATTCAAGGATAGGGTGGGATCGGGTGGGGCATTGCCCAACATTAACATATCTGCAATGCATACCGCAAGACACCGCTGCTGCAACACCGGGTAGTCAGTAAGATACGCATCAATGGGTGTTGAGTACGTACTCGAGACCGTTATGCTCTTAAGCATTTGAACCTACTAACTTTGATAGCAAAGCTTCAAAATGTTCTGATTTCACATTTATCTCGTCTTCTAAGGTTACATAATGCACCTATCTTAGTGTCCTACGATCTAATAGTTTCTTAATAGGTACTCCCTGACTGAGTTAAACTGACCTTCATGCGATTACGCCTCTGAGCCTAACATCTTGGGGATCGAGATTTACAGTGTTCGTAGGTCTTATCTAGTTAATGCGATTATGCATTAGACCCTAATAAACTTTGGTATCAAAGTTTCACAGTGTTCTTATTTTACATCTATCTATTGTTCTAAAGTACTGATTGCACATTTCTTAGTTTCCTAATGACTAATAACCTACTTAATATTTACTCCCATACTTATGTTACCTGCCCGTTATGCGGTTATGCGGTTAGCCTTAATAAACTTTGGTATCAAAGGTTCGTATTGTTATTATGTCACATCTATGTGTTGTTCTAAGGTCACTGAAGGTTCACATTATTCTTATGTCACGGCTATGTATTGTTCCAAGGTTACTGATTGCACATCTCTGAGTTTCCTAATAACTAATAACCTACTTAAGATATACTCCCAAACTTAGTCACACTCTCCGTTATGCGATTATGCTTTTTACCCCAATAAGCCCTGATGTCAAAGTTTCCACCGTGTTCGTAGCTTCCATCTGGCCATTGGTTTAAGGGAACAGAGTGCTCCCATCTTACGGTCCCAACAACTAATCAACCACTTAATATTCGCCGCACTGAACACCACTGCTTCACCACTCAGTTGGAAGGTCGATTCTGGTTTGTAGCTCCTTAGCATCCCCAACCCTCCCCTGTGCCGTTGTCAGCCAGATAGCCATCGTTTTCCTGCCCACTGGTAGCTGCGTCTCTCCCTCTCCTCTGCCCGCCCCCTACTCGCCCTCTCGCCGCCACCTTCTCCTCCGTCCCGGCTCTCTTCAGTCGATTCCTGAGCGGACTCCTCAGCCAACGCACACACCCCTCCCACCCCTCTTCGGACATCCTCCCCTCGCCATGCCCAGTCCTCCCACGTCTCCTCAGGCATGCCGGCGCCCTGCATATCCCCCCCAATGATGTACTCCACGCGCAGCACGGTCCTTCGATCTGCATCTCCTCCGCCCACATGGCATACTCCGGCTGTTGAGGGTGGCCGTCCGGTCCTCTTAGAATACGTGCCCAGCGTTCACCTGTTGATGCCGTGAGCGGCTTAATACATCAAACACATGTCCGACTCCAATCGCACAAACGATCTAACACATATCGTAGCAACACGCTTACATGCAAAGTAGCTACACCTAGAATTTGTGTACCAATAGTATCCTTATTATTATTATTTTTTTAACTAAAATGAAAGTTCTGTGGACCTGGTACTACCGTTCCAAAGAAATATCCTCGCTTCATAATTTCAATTTTGTGAGTAAACAAAATAAACTAAGTACTGCTAATTAATTAGGTAAGTAACTTTCCTATTAGATTACCAATGCCGCTACCGGCTGCAAGGACTACACAAAACTACAAAAGGCTATTTCAGCTATGAATCACTTAGCTTTTTTTTTCTGCTGTTTGTTCTGTAGCTCCCTCAGTGTTGTGTTCTCCGTCGGTTGCTATTCTTCCACCTTTGGTAGATCGCCGGGTGGTGTATGTATTCCTCCTATCTTCCATCCTCGATTCGTATCTCCTCACATTTGCACGTAATTGCTTGCCCCGAAATTTATCAGAGTCTCGCTAATGAATTTTTCCCGAGAACTATCCTAATTTAATTTAATGACTCAACTGACGCGTAATGAACTTAACTGTAGGTTAACCGCTGATCTAACTATTAATCTTTTGAGATGCTCCCGAATAAAAGAAATGTAATAGTTAGAGAAATTATTTTACCAAGCTGACGTATTTAAAATATGTTTTTGTGCTGGCTGTACTTTCTAGCTATTATGAGTTCGTTGCCGTCTATGTTTAGGTCGACGCAGGTAGCCCATCCGAGATTGCACCCACCTTTGTTACCCTTCAAAGAATTTTTCCCGACGCTTCAAACCGTATATAAGTTATTATATAATATAATCCGATCTAATTCAATCTAGACCACTTGCTTTTTTTGTCCCGTTTCCAAAAAAATGTATTGAACACGAAAATGTACCCCACATATCCATTAAAGAAATTTTATAAGCTTATTTGCCGCGATTTTAAAACTTTCTTTGCTGAGCTCGACCCGATACGTCTGCTGTGCCGAGCGTCCGGCCCGCATCGCCGCAAAGCATATGTATACCCTACTGATTCATAAAATAGAAAATAAACTTTCGAAAACCCCTTACCACTACGATATTTAGAACATCTAAACACATATTCCGGCAACTAAGCTGCCATCTTCAGTAGGAACTTGAACTAACTAAAGTAACTTGGCAGAGGAATACCTCTGGAGATAAGTCCTTCGCCAAGCCAACAAGTAAAATCCAATGCTAGTAATCTAACAAACAAAGGTTTAAACACTAAACCCCCGTTAGGGTTTGTTACGCCTAACCGGCTAAGGAATTATTTTCAACAAATAAATTAAATATAAGTTAGGAATTAGCCCATTATATGAATTTGAAATATCCTCCCTATTTGTGAAAATATGAAAGCTCTCATAGCAATTGGATTCTTTTGTTGAAGACACTACCTTTATCAATTTTAGGTTTTCTAGTTTGACACCGTGTCCTCTCTCGTAAATATGTTGGACAATACCTGATTTATTAAACCTATGATATTTGAAATGAGCTACATTTTCTTCAAACCTAATCTCAATATTACGTTTAGTTTGCCCAATATATTTTCCATTCCAATGCAATCAAAAATGCTATACAAGCAGTTCAGAGTCAGCAAATGGGATGGCTGAAATCTTCAAAATCATTTAATGTCCTTTTTACTACATTGAGAAGAAGAGCTACAGATGCTAATAAAAAATTAAACATTGTGCAAAAGGTCTTGGTAGGTTCTCTACAACATTTACAAAAGAGCAAGAACGAATGTTAGTTGAACATCAAGTTATTAGAACAACGTCTGTTTGGGCTTATCTGTGACGACTTACAACGTTTAGTTTACTATTGGACAGACAATAATATCGACCACAGATTTAACAAAACTACCAAACGAGCTGGGTGGGACTGGGTTAGAGGTTTCAGAAACCGTAATCTAGATCTTACTTTACGAAAACTCGAAAATATTTCGATAGCTCTGGCGAAACCCTTTAATAAACCTAACTTCAAATATATAAAGAATATCAACAAATACAAAATTACGCCAGAAAGAATTTATAACGTGGATGAAACGGGAGTGTCAACAGGCCCAAATCCACCAAAAATAGTAAAGGGAAAAAACAAGTGGGTACAATTGCTGTGCTGGAAGAGGAATACACGTAACAGTCTTTTGCTGAACAAATTTTTTAGGGAATTACATTCTTCCGACATTTATCTTTCCCAGAATGAACTGAAGAGAAGGGCTACTGGAAGAAGCTGTGAGGTTCTTTGGGCCTCCCTCAGGAATCTGGTCGAATGACAGGTGAGCTCTTCGTCAAGTAGCTGCACAATTTCAGAAGTTCGGTAGTGCAACTAATGAGTGGTCTGTGCTAGTTGTATTAGACGGGTACGTCAGCCACAAGAACTGGGCAGTTCTGCAATATATCAAAGAAAATGGTATAATACTGCTAGGCTTACCTGCTCATTGTAGTCATCCTATCTAATCCCTTAACGTATCCTTCTGTGCACCACTAAAAGCCTATTTAGACCAGGAAGTGACGAAAAATTAGATCAAACAACGGGAAACCAATTTTCTAAATCCAAGTGACTGGGGTTTTCCGTTTATATGAAAGAGCAGCTACTGTCGAGAACACAGCCATTGGTTTCAAAAAAGGAGGTCTTTGGCCCATAAATCCTGACATTTTTCCCGAGCACTTGTTTGCACCTTGTAGTACAACAGATCAACCTGATGCTGCAGACGCTACCCACTTAGTTACACTAGCAGTAGAATCTAATGCAGATGAAGTAACTAATGTAAACAGAAAGCATAATATGAAAATTTGGGAGTAGAAATGAGGAAGGCTTGGTTCTGCTGGCAACGTTAAGTCCCATGCCATCCACATTTAAAGTCTCGACAAAGAAATTCAGGAAAACTCCTACGCTACTAACTAGCAGCACCTTCATGGCAGAAATTAAGCAAGAAGAGGTGGAAAAAGTTGAGAAAGTAAAGCGACACTTAGCAGCGCGACAAATGAAGAAACGCTTAAAAATAGATCCCAGTCATGCATGTAAAGAGGAAGTGGAATTTCATGGTGAAATATTTGACAATGAAGAAGACAATGATGATGCATTTTGTTTGTATTGCGGAGAAGCATTATCAAAATCTAAAGCAGGAGAGCCGTGGATAAAATCTTCTAAGTGTAGGGAATGGACCCAGGTTTATTCTGCCGGAGTTAGCCCTAAAACTAAAATTTACATTTGTGATGCCTGCCAAAAGTATATAACCCATTTCACCTTATGTTATTCAGATCACATATATTTTTCCAGCATTGATATTTTAGAGTCCACTTTTTTACAGAATAAGTATTCTTGTACCTCTTTGTAACAATTCAACAGAAATATTTAAGACTTAAGTTTTTAAAATTTATTTTATATTTTATCATTGTTTGACATTTTCCCCACATTCGTGGGGGTAAAATGAATAAGGCAAGCACCAGGCTAAAGAAATATTCAATTAATGTCTTGTTTCGTATAATCCACAATTCACTTTTATAAATGCTTATCTTGGAAAACTGATATAGGTAGCAGTTTTAAAAAGTGGTATGCCATTTTAGGTCAGTTTTCCCATCTAGCATCAGAAATGGAAATAATAATCCTGCGCAAAATTAGAACGTTGAATTAACGTAGAATTTAACAATTTTATATATTTTTTGTTGACTGGGTTTTTGGAAGGCGTGCCAATTTTATAGTCGTTTAATGTATAATACTATTTTTACAAATAAAATACTACGCGATCTGGTACGACAATACCACTTTACCTGATACAATTAAAGATAATATAGTCGGAAATCCTGCAAACACATCCATGCTTTGTTGTACAAGTTCACATGGCAGATCGAGTATCAAAAGAGATCTTTGTAAACAAGGGACTCAAGCAGGGGTGTAGCCTCTCATCAAATATACGTAGAATACGCCTTAAAGAATTGGTATAAAAAATGCTCGGGTTTGGGGATACCTATAAATAATAAAACCATATAGGCACGTTACAATGTGCTGACGATCAGGTCCTCCTGGCACAGGATAAGGAGGACTCGGAATATGTGACGAAGAAAATAGAAGAAGAATGTGAAAAGGCGGAATTATAAATGAATGAAAATAAAACGTAGTATTTTTGTATAGGAAATGAACCGGAAGAATTAGATCTGTCAAATGGAGAGAGACTATCGATATGTGACAACTACAAATATCTTGGCGTTAGGATAGACAGAGATGGTCGAGTTGGGAAATTAAAAAAAGAATTGGATAAGGGTGGAAGGCGATAAAAAGGCTAAATAGGATATGCTGGAACAAAGAAATAACAAGAAGAACAAAATATAATATATTAATATGTAATATAATTATAAAAAGTATCGCACTGGATTGATCGGATGTATTGAGATGGAACGAAGCAGAAAAGAGGAGACTAGCAGCGTTGGATATGGATGCATTAAGAAGATCGTGCAGAATATCTAGAATAGAAACGGTGCCTAACGAAAGAATTAAACAGCTCATGGAAATTAAAGAAAATATTGTAGAAATTGTAGAAAGAAGGCAACTGATATGATACGGACACGTGAAGAGAATGGGTTAAGACCGATTTCCTAGAGCTACATTGGAATGAAATCCCGCAGAAATAAAAAAAGGGGAGACCCAGAACAACATGGAGTAACATAATGAGGAAAGCTATGAGTGAGAGAAATCTCCGAGATGAACACTGCCAAGATAGACGGAGGTGGAGGAAGAGTTTAGAGATCGGACAGCGTCGACAGATACTATAAAACCGATCTAAAAATTAATGGCTTCCTTGGGCCTGTCTTGCAGAGCAAATGTTTTCATATGGTGTTGATATATTTGAAATTGACAGACGTAGTTCTGTTTTAAATGAGATCTATATTTTGATTTTAAGGCAACCTCTGAAGAAACTCGATTGCACGAAGATAAGATGTTGGAAATGATAAACGTGCATAAAAACTTTTGCCTTTAGTGCAGAAAATACATCATCAATTCCTCCTTAGTCCTTGATTCTCCATAAGGCTGTAGTGGCTCTGCGGTTCATTATTCTGACATCATCAACACCGACCCAAAATTTAAACAGCGATTTAGATTTAAATTGCCATTTGATTTTGGGGCTTGACGTCTACAAATGCTTCCTCTTCTTCAATTGAGAAACCTCCAGTTGTCATGTGAAATGGGTTCCTAACCCAGTCGTACATTCCAATTATATTGCCATTAATAGTTGCCAATAAAAGTTTGATGCGTTGCTCTTCTACCTTGTAGGTTTTTATAAATTCATCTACTTCTCCAAACATTTCCAATTTTTGTTAATTTACCTTTTGATCCAGAATTCAAGTTTTTCACAAAAAGCATTAACTTTGTCAGTAACCTCCAGGATATGTGTATTTTTCCTTGGACTGGCATATTTAATATATTTAGTTTCTCGAATATGTCCACCAAGTAGATCAACCTCATCACAAATAAGTGGTCTCTAAATTTTTCTGGTTCTTCGTGATTTTCCTCTTTCAAGAAGATTGCTATTTCGTGTGTTAGTTGGTAAACATATTGTAAACATTTTCCTCGTCCTCTTCTCGCACTAAAATGGTAACGCTGAATGTTAAAACTAGGACGCATGTCCTCTGCAGCAAAAGCGTCTCTACGAACAATGCGTCCAAATACAGCGTGGGGATTTTTCCATCATAAAAGCTTGTAAATTTTTAAACTTTCCAGACAACTAGAGCACCATCAATGCAAATTCAACACAATTATGCATATCCATAATCATCCAATATTTTGAAAAATTCAGGCGCCTTGGCTCTTCTTCCTATTGGTTTACAAAATAATAACTTTTCAACTGCTGATAATCCATAGCAAAATTGAACATCAGCAATTAAATGATAATCCTTGCTGCTGCTTGTTGCCTTGTCAAGCTGGACCGAGAACAATTGGCTACAAAGCTTCGATAAAAGTTGTTGCTGCATATCTTCACATATATCACCAATTCGCCATGGAAAATATCATTTGATAGAGGTACGCACTGTAGCATTTTAATAAAACTTTTTCCAAGCATAGTTTACACAATATCAATCGAAGCTGACAGAATTAGGTCTCTTCGATAGTATAGGTCTCTTTGCAAGTAACTATTTTGTATGCCGTTTTGTAACGAGCTAGCTTTTTCATTTACGGGCAAAACTTTTATAACGCTAGATTTTGCTTTTTAAAACACTCCAGTTTGTCAGCAAAGACATTTTGAAGTTTGTTAACATACTGGGCATCGGCCTCTTTTCTGCCGCTGTTTTCTCCTCAGCGGTAACGTGGAAACACGGGGGACCTACAGTTTAAAATTGAATTCAAACAACAGAAATTTCAGAGAAGGCTTTTAGCATTAAGATTCCACGGTTGCAAGCCAGATTGGGAAATTGTGTAAGGTGGGTTGCAGATACGTTTCTTATAATATAAATCTGCATAGTGATGCTTAGGTTTCGAACCCAAGCCAGAATCGACGTTTTACCCAGAAAGCGAATGATAGCATAATAATATTATAAATTGTGCAACCATCGAAAATTGTAAGTAGGATTATATGATAGTAAACAATATTATATATAAATACTAAAAATTGATAACTAACAGATAAATGATAATTGATAATAATTATAGCAATTAAACTTTCTCTTGGCAATGCCAAATAGTCATTAGAATTTATGAACTCGTGTTTTAAGTAACGACAGAAGAGTTATTTTGTATAGCCAACCGTTATCAAACATGTTAATCATACTGTACGGATAGAGTATGTTTATACCGATTTAATTACTGTTTGTTTTGCGTGGGGGCCTGTTTATGACCATCACTTCCATTTCTTAACATAATTTCTACATAATACATAACAGTAATGGTGTCTGTATTTTCATTCTCGATGATAATTGTCTTATTTAATTGAGCATGTACTATGCAGCTTACAGAAAAAAACGATTTATTCAAACTACTTTTAACAGATCACACTTTTTTATTGTACTGGTTTTCATGCTGTAATTGCAGTGAACAAAAACATCGTTTGCATTTACAACCTCGGCATTGTATTTAAATATAAAAGTTTAGAGTTGAACTTGTATATGTTAGCTTGTACAATTGTTTCTAGTTAATGCAAGTGATTGACTTCTTCTAACCAGTCAGTGCATATGCTCTTAAATGCCAATTCATGAAATATTGACATGTAAGTGTTAAATATTATGTTAAGCCAAAGGCTGATTCGGATTAAATAACCAATGTAACAAGCTTTACGAACATTCGACGACAATTATAAAAAATTCTTCTTCTTTTTCTAGGTAGACGTCAACAACGCCTATTTACCTACAATGGAGAAGGTTGTATGAGCCCTCTTTCCATGTATGCTGGGCAGGAGGCTAAGCTAACCCATCGAGCAGAGCAGAGTTTCACTACATGGTTTACGACTGTTAGAGACGCCTTTACGCGCCCTCCGAAGCATAACCGGTTGCATATGCCACTATATTGGTCCACCCATCTGAGTACTGATTGGCACGGACTACCTATTCTGCACTGATTGTGGAGTCATTTCTTACGACGTAGTTGGACTCAATCACCCACCCCATTCAACTGAATTTGTGTCAGCAGACCATTTCGTTTTCCTAAAGTGAAAACTATTCTCAAAGGGAAATGATTTCAGGACAGAAGGTATATTAAGAAAAATGTAATCACCGAATTGACAACAGTTTCTCCAGACGCCTGTGCCGACTGTTTTCAAAATCTTTTTGAACGTTGCTGTGAGTGTATTGAAGTAAATGGAGATTTCTTTTAACATTTATCAAATATTTTTCGTGCTATTTAAATTGTGTTTGTTTTTATTGTTTCAGCCCAGGAACTAAATGACCATACATGGTATTTCATACTCCTAACTTTACAGCATACCCTGTACAGCACAATACATAACAATTTCAATATAAACAGCTTTCGCTTTATGCTTCGATCAGTTGTACGAATGAAACAACTACTTATTTCTTATTAATATTGTAATTTGATTTCTTGATATCAAAATATACGACCTTGCTTTGTACGAAACAATTTCCACTTTACAAACATCGTACGAGGGTTGCCTTTTGTATTTCGGGATTAGAGAACAAAAACAAATATTTACCATTGAAAATGGCTTTATTGTTTTTGAAAATATTCTCCATGAAGATCAATACACTTTTGCATGAGTGTGAACCAATTTTCGAAGCACTTTTTCCATTCCGATAAAAGTATCTCCAAAACATGAATTTAGAACGCATCAACCGCTTCTTCAGGTGTCGAAAAACGTTGATCTCGCAATTTATTTTTGATGTTCATTGTTCGGGAATAAAAAGAAGTCATCGGGTACCAAGTCAAGACTATACGGTGGATGACTCATCAAATCGACGTTTTGCGTGCTCAAAAAGTCACTTGTTCGAGCCGATGTGTGAAAGCTCGCATTGTCGTGGTGGAGAATGGTCCGTCTTTGGCGGTTGGTTTTCCTTATTTCTCCGAAGATTTGTGGGAAACAAATGGTTGTGTACCATTCAGAATTGACCGAATCTCACGATAAGTCACATGACGATCTTGCAGTATCAGTTCTGAGTACGTATACCGTCAAAAATGTCAAACTTTACGATAGAGACGTCAGGTGCCAGATGGCAGCACTAGGGTTGCCCAATCCCGAAATATAAAAGGCAACCCTCGTATAACTGTTTAAAGCATACGAAAATTCAAATATATGACATAACATAATAATCAATTCATAATATTCAATTGATAATAACAACCTTTAGTGTCAATTCGTGCAGCTTCGAAAACTGGATTCTAATTAGTAATAAATACGAACAATTATCGATGATTTGCTAATTTAAATGTACATATGATCAACGCAAACACAAGCTGAGGGCGCGACATCGATATAAATGTAAAATTTTAGTATATTCTAACATTATAGTGTTACTTATAGACTATAACCATAGGCTAATAAATACATTTACTTGAGACGTCTAGGTATTTATTAGCCTATGCCATAACTTAAAGTTTATGTCTTGAATACATAATAAGATTAGTAAACTGGAAGGAAGAATTAAATATTACTTAGAATTTTTACCGATTTGGTGGACCTTCGTATTATTGCTATGCTAATATGTTTCTTTGGTATTATTAGATAGATATAAAGTTGGTCAATTTGTCAAACTAATACAGTCGATCTTACAAAGCTATTAGTAATGCGATTTTCTGGTAAAGCTCCTCAGTCATGGCAACTATCGTATATATTAAACTCGAACTTATTCTAAAACATACGCAGCTGCATCGGTTTTTGTATAAAATATGAATTGATACAAATTGTCTGATTGTATAAAACGAATTTGTCACAACGTTATAGCCGGATTTTTTAGTTTTATTCTGCAATAAGTCAAATAAAAACATAGGTAGTATTTAAAATATTAAATGGAGATGTTGCACTTCAGCTCCAAATTCCACCACATTTTAAATAAAATATGCAACCGCTTTAAATAACTTCTAACAAGTATAACGAGCAGCGAGAAGACATTTAGCAGTCCATTTAGTACCCAAAGTATACATCTTCTTCTTCTTCCTAATTTAGGACTTGTCCTGTTATTTCCAATTCTGCTTCTTAATCCTGGGATGTTGAAGCCCAATTTTTTTGCAATCTTTCGAGAGACGTCCTTGGAGCCTCTTTGTGTTCGACTTTTCCTTCATTGCGATTTTAGCCTGTTGTCATCCAGTCTATATACATGACCAGTCCAATCCAATCGCGCCTGTCTTACCACATCTTGAATTTTGCAGGATTCTTTGATGTTTGCACTGCTTACTCTGTGTCGTAGGGTAACACCTGATATGGACCTTAGAGTTTTCATCTCTGTTGTTCGCATAATGCGTTCTGGTTTAAGTGTTTCAGCTCTAGTTTCGGCGGCATAAGTTAAAATAGGTCTGACACACGATTGGAGTGTCTGTAAGTAGTTGTTGGAAATAGAGGCGTAGTGAATATAAACAGCTATATGAGTAGATAATGTGTGTGGTATGCTTAATCATTATTCCCTTAGCACGTTTTGGGGGAGAGTAAGTAGGTTAGTAAGTATTATTGATGTGCATATACGTCATTTCACCGTTTTCGTTTCCTGGTTTATTGATATTGAATCTTTAGTTTATGCCGTTTTTACTTCATTACCTATTCTCGTGTTTAAATCGCCCATTAAGGTTTCGTCTTGTTTCGGTATTTCCTCTAATACTTTGTAGATCGTGATAAAACACCTCTTTATCCTCTCTGGTTGTGTTGATGTCCGGTGTGTAAGCGCTGATGATGTGTATTGTATCATTGCCAAATTTTAGTGTCACTTGTAATAACTTGTCACTGATATATCCTCTGCTGCTTACCTGTTGTTCAAATGTTTCATGCAGCAATAGACCAATTCCTGCTTGAGCTCTTTTATTCCTATCCTTCCCGCTATAGATTAATATGTAGTTCTGGTATCTGTTTGTTCCTGTTCCCTTCTTTTTGGCTTCTGAGATGATCCATCGATTTATATTCATTCATTTCGATTATGATCTCTTGGTCTTTGTTATTCCAAGATGTTATGTTCCAGCATCCTAATCGAAGTACTTTCGTTTTTTCCTTATTCGTGCAGTGTCATGTATCAGTGAGATCCGTCCGATATCCGAGGCTTGGGTATTGGTCCTGGGAGCAATAAGTAACTTTTACGACGGGTAGGCTGCTACCCATTCCGTCAAACCTCCTCCTTTATCCGGGCTTGGGACCGGCAACGGCAAATAATAGGCTAATACACCCATTGAATGCCGCAGGCGGAGTTAAAGAAACACAACACATAAATAGTTGTAAGATGTTTACATGGAAAATACAAATACAGTACACTCGTGCAAATGTATACAGAACAAAACCAAGGTTTCTCATATTATTGCAACTATTCACATGTTATGTAGCTGTGGGTACAAGTCAGAAACCTATTCCATAATAATCAAAATCAAAATAATGACAAGGGATTTTGGATTAAAATTTGAATGGTAAACAAGCGCACACGCACTTAACTAAAGTATACGGGCCCATTGTAATACCTTCGCAGTAGCTCTCGAGTTTGGGCATTTGATTCCGGGAATATCGAGACAGAAATCCCCCAACATGGATCATCTTATTCTTGCAAGTGCAGGACAGCGACACAGAGGTGTCTGCTAGACTGTCTGTCGGCTAGTTCCATCCTGTGCATATGTTTTCTGTGCAGTGCCCAGATATGATTTCTACGACCAGTAGAAGATTCTTTTGGAACAATCGCACACAGTATTTGGCTGTCTACAATTAGTAGTGCGGCTATACTGTCGCTAAAGATACCAATGCGTTGGTTCCTGATTCGTCCTTTAGAAACTGCATTTACACCATGCAGTATACCTAAATGGCAGTGAGCGGAACACCTCATGAGAAGAAAGGACAATAGACGGAATAGGGAAGCAGTCAAGTGCGGCCAAGAATCTGAAGACAAGATCGGCGCCGACCTAGAACTAGATGGCGAGACAAAATCAGCAGTGTAGCAGGACATAGTGTATGTAAGCTACCACAGATCGAACAGCATCGCGATAGCTTGGGGAGACATATGTCCGAAAATGGAATGTTTAAAATGATGGAAATGTTAATACTGAATGGTCCATCACCTTTGCATGAAAAACAGTGGTTATTTTGCCTAATGGTATGTTTTGGCTCAGGTTTAAGTCTTCGGAGAACACTTCGGTGCCAGTTCCACTGCTTGTTATAGATAGATCAATAAAAATAGATATATACATGCGCTGGGTATTGATTTGTTTTACAGGGAGGGTTGTTTTGCCCTTTGATACTACGGCCTGTTTGGCTTATTCATAGATTTACTTTGTCTTTGTCGAGGTGTACAGTGTTCCGAATGTTTGGTTAGAGTCCATTCTTTAACTACTCCTCTCACTGTCCGCTTAGTTAGACCGACATCACGTTCAGGCCCTGTGAACGGTGTTTCAGATCATTGCTTTGCTAGTTTATCTCCGTTTTTGTTTCCTTCTATGCCTCTGCCGCCTGACATCCACACCAAGTTTAACTTTGTTGCAGTTTGCCAGTGTTATGAGACTAGAAAGGTAGTTTCAGACAAGTTTCAACTGGATCTGGTTTGAATTCACTGCTTTCAAAGTTGCCTGACTGTCAAAGATAATATAAATGGTTTTGTTCGTTTAACCCTTCCTATATTCTCTTTTATTGCTACTAATATTGCACAGGTTTGTGCTTAGCATATTGTGGTAGTTTAACCCAGAGATATGGAGGTACTATATCGTGGTTTGTTACCATATACCCAGCTCCGGTTCCGATATTTGTGGGTGAACCATCTGTTTAGATTTGAAGAATGGCCGTCTTGACCGCCTTCAAGATTTTGCTGAAGGTTTCTGCAGTTCCAGACACGTCCTCACCCCTGCCGGCATCGGTTCTTAATTTTTTTTTGTTTTGTGCACCACTACTAGAGGGAGGTTGGGTACTACCAGCTCCAGATTAAACTTTACCTTTCTGGTTCTTTGGTTTGCATATTCTGTCTTACAGGTTCCCCAGCGGCTATCGCTTCCTGGATCCTTATCTTTCTCTTTTGAGCCTCAGATAGTTTCTTGTCCTTTTGGGGTTTTAGAGAAGTTGTTTCCGGAGGTTTGCCGTAACTTCCTCTCCTAGTTCCATGGGAGAAACAGAGTTTGGAACCACTGGTGGCACCTCCTTCTTAGCCGCTCCTATGATTGAAAGGTTTTCTTCGTGTGGAAGTTCCCCTGTATATTGATTTTGATTTTCATTAAACTGGTCTATATTAGTACCACGAGTAATGGGGAAAGGTGGGTCAAGGTAGGGTTTCGCCGGGTACCGCTTTCGTGCATACACTGAATAAAATGTATATTTCGAAGGAAGGTCAACCACAGCTCCAAGAAGAGGGATTTTAGCGACTTGATTTAGAAGGGGGGTATGCCGGCTTCCCTTGCCTAATTTTAAAGCCACTCTGAGTACAGTAATATAATACACATAAGGACCAAATAAAAACTTTAAAAAAAGTTAACCGCAATTGCTTGGCTGATATGCATATTATTGCACCATACAGACTGACGCAGTTCTTCTTAGGGTAATTCACATGTCAGATAAAAATGCGCATTGTTCCGAATACGTTGACACGCAATGCAAGAAAGGGATTCCCATCAGATGCGTTTTATGTCCGGTTAAAGTGCATTAAGGTACATTAACAGGTGGTTAATTTTTCAACTTCAATAAGTAAATAAATTTCACTATTGGCGTTATACGAAAGTTAGTGATAAAATTTGGATGCTCGTGATACTGTACCATGCACTTAAATGTGTGCTCACATTATTGCAATTGTACTGTATAATAATAAATATCGCTTGTATATTTATATGCGTAAACTAACTGCGAAGCAATTACGTGGAGTATCAGATTACGGTTATTTTCTTACAAATAATTTTTTTACAGCAAATATTAATTGATATATCAGAATTTCCTTCAATTCTTAAACGTTGTGGTCATAAACATTAAAAAAAGTGGACGATGGTAAGCAGCTTTATTTTGTGTGAACTGCGCAGGTTTTTACCTATTATACATTTCCATAATCGTACAAATAGCTATAGTAGCTCTTTGATTTCTAAAACCGCATTGCACTTTTGTTAATATTGCTTATGATATACATATTATTCTGATATTTTTGAGGGACCTACATATGAACCCCTCATTGAAGCAGCAAGAATATTGCGTTTGAAAAAAGGAGCAATGTTGCTTTACTTGCACCCGTAATAAATATTATATCCCTTTCATATAAAAAAAATATTACAATATTATTACATAAGTTGTTGAAACATTAAAAAGGGCATACTTCGAACAGAAACTTTAAAAGAACTCTTATTTCCGGGCTTATAATATAAATTTTGGTAACTGTTGCATAACCTTTACATTCTTGCGCTGGTTAACTTAACAAAGCGAAGGACATAAGGTAGTAAACATGAACTTATAAAATATGGATGCAACAAAGAAATAAATTAAATGTTATCGAATTATCTAAGTTTTTTCTTATAAAACGTTAAACAACTTTAATAATTAAATGACAAACCTACATGAAATAAATAGTAAGTTCTAATTTAACAAAGCACTTTCAAACGGACCCACCTTTTGCACTTGCTTATTTTCTTCCGGTGTTGGTAAAATTCACTAGATGAAATTAAGATAGCACTACTGCCATGATCTTGAATTTGAAAACAAAAGTCCGCCACTTGTTGCTTTTTTCTAAGTTCCTCGCAGAGAAACTTTGGACTGTGTATTTTCGTATTCATAAAATCGTTTCACAAGGTAATTAACCCAAATATTATTTACTGCTTATTACTTCAGATGTTCAAATATACCAATAATCTCATAAATATGTTGTACTTTTATATTTTCTTTTTAAATTGTTAATCCCAAACTTGCTTCACTTTTTAAATTGTTGTTGATTCGATGTTACTTATTTGTATTGATTTATTTTAAATTAAATTCGATTGCCATTCTGAAATCACTGACGCTATTTTGATATTCTGCCCCAAATTATTGATTTTTGGCTAATATACCGAAGTTTATGCATTTTGCACACGGATAAGTAAGAAATAACGCTGATTTGAACCGTGACACTTAATAACATAGTTTTATTCAAACGGGATATAATAAACACTGAAAATTACATTTTTAATTGACTCGCCATGCGAGTGTCTGTTCACAGTGACATTTTCATGGTAAGTCTCCGTTGTTTTTTTTCTTTCTATTTTTTAACAACTTACCATAGGAACATCATAATAGAAACAAAGTATTTTTTACAGCACGCTTAAAGAGATTTATTCGTCTGATTTGGACAGTTACTTCTATCTCATTTGTTGAATATTGTTTATTAGCTATTTTAAAAGCATTTTAAATATATTCTATTACTTAGTTAATAATAACATAAATAAAATGAGCATATAGTAATTATATTCAGAATTAAATATTTGAGTTACATCAAGTACCGGTTTTACTTTAATTAGTAGTATTACAAGAAAGCAATATAAATTTCAAGATAATTGGGAGGAAGAACTATTTGTAGTTACTAATATGTCTCTATTAATCGGAAAGAGTTGCGTTTCCTGTTTATCACCTATAAGTTACTAATGTTGTTTGTTTTCTATAGATCTTATGCAATTTTTTACAGGAATACACAACGATTTCCTTCTTCCTTAAATTTGTATTTATTTACATTATTATGGTTTGTTAGTTGAAATTCTAACGCATAGGAAATACAGAATGTAATTGTATTTTTCATGGCCAACCCTTATGCATTTTTATTTGAACATATATCTAGTCATTAAGGAAGTTGAAGTAAGTCTGAAACCATATTGTCTGTATTCAACAACTAACGATTCTTGCGATCTCTGCAAAGAAAATTCTAAATTTTTATTACAAACGTCTTCTGCATTATAATTCCGAGTATTACGTGGGGCACGTGTCACGTCGGTTTTAGAAGACCACCGTCTCTGCAGACCATCTTTCGAACGAAGTACAGAGCTGGCCACTTTATTTCTTGTTTTGCATCGCGGTTTCATGTTTCTGGTTCGTGTTCGTGTTGAACTAATTGTGAAGTGAAGCATGAAAACTGAAAAACTGCAGAAATGCTTGGCGAATAAAGTTTTTACGAGCACTTTCTTGTAGTTACTTTCTTCTTGCGGTGTCAATATTTTATCGTTACGGTTTACGTTTCAGCTTAACGCATAAATCATGCTTTTTAAACAACCGCAATAGATTGCGAAACGACAGACGTGGGAGGAAAGATCGTTGCAATTTTAACATCGTTCTGCGGAAACAAAAATAAGGAAAAATTATTTGTAAGCATTTTAAATATTTTTATTTTTTAAGGAAAAGTCTTGCAACAGGTTCAATTTTTACTCACGTTATCAGTATAGAAAATATTGCAAAATATATAAGCAAAAGGTTCGTTTTGTACCATTTAGAAGGAGTAATTTTTAAGAAATACTAGTCAGTGGTTATATGTGCATGTACAGGGTGCTTCAAATACCTTTATATATGGATTTGGGAATATTGTTTACTGTAGTTAATAAAGGAAATGTGTAGGGTAGGATTAAATTTTACACGCCATTTTAAGCCGAATAAAATGCCGCAAAGGAAAGTTGATTACTTGCATCGGGTTGAACGTCAGATTCGAAAGACAATATATATTTTTTTTGTTGAACGTTTATTGTGCAATCTATTAATATCTAACAATAAGCACAGTTGATGGATGTTAACATCACATGTGAGGGAAGTTATCCCATAAGTACAACCCTATATGATAGTTTAAAATGCTGTTATCTAAAATTAAATGCTGTTATCTAGTTTATCTTATTTATCTAGCTACTTTATCGACATTAAACTTGGTTGTGACTTCAAATTAGGTTCTATGTGGTAGGTCTAGTGGCGTTGTGAGTTTTAATCTTCTAGTTTGTTCACTGTTATCCAGTAGGTTTAGAGCTAATGGATGGTGCGCTTCTAGTCGTTGTAGGTAAGTTTCGCTGCACTGCACAATCACTTCACTAACTGTCGACACATCGAGGTCGCTGCAAATGCCTTTGTTGGTTACGAAGAATGGGGCGTCGGTCATGGTACGAAGTGTTTTTAATTGGAGCCTCTCGATGATAGCAATGCTGGATTTAGCTGCTGTTCCCCATAGCTGTATCCCGTATGTCCAAACCGGTTTGATTACGTTGTACACTAATAGTTTGTTACGGAGTGATAGTTGTGACCTTCTCCCCAGTAGCCAATTGTGTTTTTGAAATTTTTTCCCAATTTGATTTCGTTTGTTCGTTGTTCGTGTTGTATATGAGTCTTCCAAGTGAGTCTTCGGTCAAGGTGCATGCCTAGGTATTTGACGCTATCTGTTGTTGTTGGTACGATTTCATTATGCAACATTACTGGTGGTGATTCTCCAAGGCATTTTGTGAATATTATGCGGTTTGATTTCATTTCATTGATTTTGATGCGCCATTTTTTGCCTATTGCTCTATATCATTTAAGTTGCGTTGCAAAAGCGTAGCTGCTATAATGGGACATTTGTCCTTAACGTCGACAGCAGTATCGTCTGCAAATGTAGAGGTGGATACATTTGCGTTGGTAGGCAGATCCTTTGTGAACAGTAGGTATAATATGGGTCTAAGAACGCCCCCTTGGGGAACCCCTGATGTTATCGGGTACAGCTTAGTGACTTATGTTTCGTATCTTACTCTGAAGTGTCTTTCTCCTAGGTATGATTTCAGAGGGATACACATGATGTTTGGTAAACTTCTCTTCAGGTTGTAGAGTAATCCTTGATGCCAGACCTTGTCGAATGCTTGGCTGACATCAAGGAAGGTCGCTGCGCAATAGCTATTTTCTTCAAAGGTTTTGTGTATGGTATCCACGACACGATGTACCTGTTCAATGGTCGAATGTTGCCTTCTAAATCCAAATTGGTGGTCCAGGATCAGATTTCTTGCAGATACAATAACGGTTAGTCTCCATGCTAATATTTTTTCCATAATTTTTGACATTATCGGCAGTAACCTGTTTGGGCGATATGAGGCGGGATCATTTGGTGGCTTTATTTTTTGTACATGATTGGTAGTCATGTGCTCCTGCACATTTAACACAACGAAATTGTTGTGTGCAAAGATTTCTTGTAAGTCCATAATTTTGGCGCTAATTTTTTGTTAGATGTTTGAAAACGGACTACTGCATTTAGAAGTGTAGTAACGTTTTATGTTTCTATTATATTTGGGTTTTATTTTTTAACATGATTTCCTTATTTTTGAAACTATCGTATGGCATACCAATATTATTAAAGAGATTTTTTAAACAATTTCCAATCGCTTTCCTTGAATTAACATTAACTTTTGGATTTCTTATGGATGCTATACTTGATTTATATAGGTTCTATGTATTGCTGTGTTATTGTATCCCTAATTTAGATAATCTAGCTTAGAGCTAATCCTTAAAACTATTTCATGCAGTCTCAGAAATGGATTGTTGAATCAAGCTTAGGCTTGATTTCCTTTTAATATGGTTCCGATGTGTAATTTGGAAGCGTTGAGCTGTTGATCTTGGTATCGTAAGACCACAAGTTGGTTTGGTTTTGGTTTTCATTAATATGAGGGTGTTGCAAGCATTTGCCAATATTATTTGGGATTTCTTGATCTGTAAATAGTTTAATATTAGTACTATTGTAATCTCTATAGACAAAAGTAAACAAATATGTATATTTGGAAAAGTTGGACTATTTTGTGTTGAGTGTGTTAAGAATACTTTTCTATACTTTTAATAATCTTTTAATTAATTAATAATTAAGCGATGCTCGCCAATCATTCATTTTTCTTCCTGTTGCTTAGTAACCGATGTAAAGAAAGTTGAAGTTTGTATTTCAATGTGTGAGCACACACAGTTGCCTACTCCACAAATGATGGTATATTGCATAAAATTTGTGATTTTATAAATAAAACCAGTTTCTAGTTGATATTTGTGCATTAAAGTTGTGTTTTTTGTCTTACCTGAGATTTTTTAAGAAAATAATATTCAAATCAAGAATTGGAGTTAGGATCCTTTGCAAACGTCCGCATCTTTTATATGTTTCTTCGACGTTCTTTTGTATACGCTTCGTTTGACGTTTGGAATTGGCGACAAGCTGCAGAACCTCAAAATAAGTTGGAAAGAAAGATGTAATACTGTATAAAATTATATATCAGCTCAACTTATATTTAAACGTCGCTCATTATTATTATTAATATTATTATTATTCAAAAGTCTAACTTAAGACATCGACTGAAGGAAAAAAAGGAACAAAACAATTTGAATCAAGCAGAGGTTATGTTTGACAAAGTACGGCGTGTTTTAAATAAAACAATTTTATTTGAACTTTCACATTCACGAACAGTGCTAAATAAAACAACT
>JABXWE010014134.1:0-18531 GCA_014611495.1 Limonius californicus
TATGAAAGGTTACGTTTCCTACACCTCCAATGATGTGAAAAAACTGCAAAATGCTGGATGGCTTCCCACCGACAAGAGCGATATAGTCGATGCAGCTGGCAACTTCAATGTCTGCATCCCTCTCCGAATGTTGTTGGGGTTCGCTGAAGATTACGGGAAGGTTATACTTAATATCAGGCAAGAATTGGTCTTAATTCGAAGCAATACAGACATTGATGCTTTGTTTAGCGTAGTTCAAGATGACGTCAAAGTTACGATTAACAAAATTTATTGGAAAGTACCCCATATTACTGCAGGTCTTGCACAAGAATTATCTTTAACGAAATATATAGATAAAAATATCGATACCCAAGTAGCGTTTAGAAGTTGGGCGCTTCACATTATCTCGGGTGTAAATGAAAATACTCGTCATTCCCACGCTATTGCAACCAGTACGAAATTGCAAACTCCGCGACAAGTTATCCTGGGTTTTCAAACAGGTCGTTCCGGAAAACTAAATAAAATTATGAGCGAATTTGATCATTGCAGTATTCAAAATGTTAGAATCTATCTAAACACCGAAAGATACCCCTACGATAATTTGAATCTCGATTTCACGCATAATCATTGTGCAACTCTCTACGAAATGTATTCACACTTCCAATCTGCATACTACAACAAACATGATGAACCTCTGCTTTCTCTAGCAGAGTTTAAGCAACGAGCACCTCTCATCGTTGTGGATTGCTCAAATCAAAAGGATTACATACAGGCAAATGCAGTGGTCTTTAGATTAGAATTTGAAACTGCCAACAACGTTGAGCCCGATACAACTGCGTATTGCTTAGTTTTGCATGACAAGGTGTTTACCTATAACGCTCTAACTAAAGCGGTTAAGCAACTGTAACCCTGGAACTGCTTAGTTTACTCGTTGCCGCAAACGAACCAACACCTACAGCCTCATACCTTCAAACAAACTGTTACCTATGTTTGTCATAGTAGATGTGCAATGCTTCAAGATTGGTAAAAATACATTTTCACCTAAAGAATTGGCTGCATACGATGGAAGCACTATTTCCCACTACATCTTCCGACCGCCTTTCCCATTTTCTACATTACCGGAAGATTTACAGAAGCAAGCGAACTGGTTAATGCATAATCATCATTGCATTAATTGGGATGACGGATTCGTGCCTGGCCACCTATTTCCGAAAATCCTGCAACGACTTGTGCGAGATGCCGATGTGGTGTACGTAAAGGGTTGCGAAAAGGCAAACTTCTTAAGAACTTATACTAACAAACACATCATTGAGATTGAGGAACATCCAGCTCTGTCTACATCTAAACCATCTTGCATGCACCACTTGAAATCCCAATGTTACTGCGCTTTATCAAATGTGTATCATTTACATCAACACTATGTAATGCACTAATTTTGCAAATATAACCTTTTTTTTATTTACTTGTTTCATTTAATTAAAATGTTTATTTGGTTGACAAAAATATTTATTGATTACATACATACATACTATTACAAAATACAGCTTAAAGATAAATATGAGCTTCACTTAATTAATTAACAATTATACTGTCATAAAAAGCGTTCAATATATATACGTTTCCTATGCTCAAAATTTAAACAATCCTCAAGAACTTTACGAGTCTCTGCAATTCTTCTTTCGAATCTAATTCTATCTAATACAGCGGTCTGCCACGATCCTGTTCTAGCCTGTTGGTATGCATGCCTCCATACAACCATGTTATGAATTTTGTTCTTGCTCATGTCAAACTGCACACACTTTGCAACCATTTTCTTGCTTACTTTTATTCATGAATTCTTTTATTTCTGCAGTATGTTCCTCCAAATGCCTACACTCCAGTTCAGACACAAGGCAACTAGCACATATAAGTCCATTTAAAAATTTATCACACACCGATATCGCATCACTATACCATTTTTCTAATTCTGCAAGTTTTTCATCCGTTTCATATCGGTTTAGACCATATATCCTTTCGTGCGCTTGCATAAATTTCAAATCTGAAAACGTGCTTCGAGCTCTTGAAACAGCTGAATTTATATCTACAGCTGTCGGACGCGATGATTCTGCGTAACACATCCACATTTTTTTTACTTCGACGAGTTATTAACACACAAAGTCTCCCATTTCTATATCACACCTTATAGTTGATTCACAATATTTCAGCATTTCTAGCATGCACACCACATTCTCCGATTTAATGTTCAGATTCTTCAGAATACTGATGATATTGTCTTCATAATTGCCAGGCAAGTTTGCAATACCTTTGATGATGCTACTATAAAATTGTCGAAACTCCAGACTATACAGCAGTTCTACATGTTGTTGGATTAACGACAACAGGTCCCACAATTCCGAAACGGATTCCGCCCCTAGATAAATTTCGCAACCATTATCGTCCTGCACAACTATCACTTTGTTTGTGTTAATTCTCTTGAAAATTATTCTGCATCCGCCAATCTTCACTGGAGGCACCTCAAGGTCTTTTGATACGAAATAATTACATATTATACCTTGATTTTCCAACAGAACTTGCCAATCAGCCCCGTTGAAAATTACCCAGTCGTGCTTAAGACCGTGAAGTTCTACAACCGGAAAAAATGATCCATGCGATCGCAAACCGACGCTTACAAACTTCGAATTCGATTTATTCAGAGCATACGTTCGGCGATCCAAAAGCACCGGATACGGATTTAGTCTAGGGCTGCTTCCGACGGAAACTTCCGCAAGCTTCTTTTTAGGTTGATTTTTTACAAATTCTATCGATTGCATTAAATTCTCCATCCCCTGTTGAATGATTGTTACACCTTTGCAAACTACACTGATCGCCAAAACAACACTGAACGTTGAAGCTCCAACTACCTATATATACATTTTTTCAAGGTCGTGTGACCTTGACCTTCGACGCAGAACTCTATACATACATACGCAACTTTCTGCGCATTTACATTCCGCAGGCTACGTTTCCTGTTTCAATGGGTGAAGGTGACATTCTATCAAGGCTAAATTTCTTCAAGGTTATGAGACTTTTAATATATACATTCAATCGGTAGGTGCACACACCAGTATTCGAATCTCATCATTATGTCGAACTTCTACAATTGCAACTCCGAGCAGTTTTTAGTTGAAGATGATGACGAAGACTCTTTCTACAACATCTTCAAGACGTTTGTTGAAGCAGCTCCTCCGGACGCAACTCGAAAACTCTACGCCGTTGCTACTATCCAATATTCTCATCATATCAAACATGGTCTCCTAGACGAAACAACATTTTTGACTACGCTACCTGCTGTTGTCTACGATCCATTGAAGGATTGGTTTCGGGAAAACGTCTTAACCCCTATACTACGCAAAATGATGCGTTATGTGCACAGCAGCTTGGTCAATATATCGTTTCATTGGGAAGTATAACAAATAATTTGCAATACCCATTTAACCTTGAACAGTGCGTATAATTTGACTTGCGATTGACCTTCGCCTTCAGTTGGTTTTTGACATTCCTATCGCGATGTGCTTCGATGCTCGAGCTCCACATTTCGAAGCCTTTACGGAACGGCTTCGAACATTCAAGAATTGGTCTGGGGTTCAAACTCCTCAATCACTTGCAAAAGCCGGATTCTATCGAAATGGTGAGGGTGTTGATGATGTCCAGTGTTTCTCTTGCGGCATTCGAATGTGGGACTGGAAGCCTGCAGATGATCCTTTGTCTGAGCACCTAAAATACTCACAAAGCTGTAAGTTTGCAAATCTCTTGAAGAACTTGCAAACTACAAAGCAGTCAATCGAGAAATCCTACGACCTCCTCGGAATACCTAAAAACGCTTCGCAATGCAACGGTGTGGATGTTGCAGGAAACAACCCCGATGCAAGTACTCAAGATCGTGAATTTATTAAATTGCTATTAATACTTGTTTATAACCATTTGTAACATTTGATACAAATACTGTATTACATTAATAAATGTGTGAATCATTCTTCAATATATTTTAATATTTCCCACCATTTGCATATTTTGGGGAGAGCGGGTATAAATGGCGCTCCTATTTATATTTTTACATTAGGCAGCTGATAATACACCTATCAACATGGTGCGCAACACTTTGACTCGGGAGTATATATTAGATAATATCGCTAGTACAGACAATTGCTTTAAGTGTGCTATTGCAAAACTTCAACGGATAGTTGTTGACGATATCCGCAAGTTGTTAATATTAGCTCATCATGATCCTTTAATAATTACTGGAAATGCAACATTCATTCGCAACGGTGTAGAAATGGTACATACATTCACTTCCGAAGTATATTATTATACTATTCTGAGTGTGTGGTATGAAGACACTTTTAACATCAATTACGACTTCGAGGGCGGACAAGATATTCACTTGCAACGGTTATATTTCGAAGTTACTAGTGATTTTGACGTTCAGGATGTGGATTGCTACACATTTCACAAGATACGCTTAACTTAATAATAATTATATTTGCATCTATGTATTTTTTAAAAATAAAAGATATAAGAAAGTCCTAGCCATGCAACAAAATGATCTTAACCTTGAACATGGTCTTGCCTTTGATCTGTGTCCTCGTCCTTGACCTTGTCCTTCTCCTTGTCATTCAACAATGACCTTGGTCTTCCTCAATGACCTTGGTCTTGCTCAATGACCTTGGCAATGACTTTCAACAATGTCCTTGACCTTGCACAATGACCTTGGCCTTGCTCAATGACTTTCAACAATGTCCTGACCTTGCACAATGACCTTGGCAATGACTTTCAACAATGTCCTTGACCTTGCACAATGACCTTGGCCTTGAGCTTGAAGGTCAAGTGGTGGGGGGTGGATCTACAACTGTCCAAAATAATCTACTGTTCTAGACTCATCCATGTTTCCTAGTATTTTATCGAAAAATACTACACAAATAAAAAGAAATATGGTAGTGGTTCTAGCCAAGCACATAAAATGAAGAAGGCGGAGAAAAAATTGGAAAATGGTATCCAAAAAACACGCAAGCTAGAGCAAACAAGCAGGGCCAAATTCGCTTTAGATAACTATAATATTAACAGTTTATTTTGTTTTGGGAACAACAAGATTTTACAGTATTAGTCATGGTAAACCTCTGTAAGTTGATTAACATAATTAACAAACAAAAAAGGAAGAAACGGTATACAATTTTTCTTCAAATATATAATATTAAACTATACCTAAAGTTATCCAACTCTATGTTCATTTCAGCGTTGACAGTTAAATAACAAAATGTCCCGAGGTGTGAGTAGTTTGGTGGCACAATAGCCATCTTGAACTTGGCTTGCAGCAGACGAAGCTAATTCTCACGCAAGTAATTATTCAATATAACTGCATTACGCTTAGTAAGACTCCGTTAGTTTTAAAGAGATGGTCTGGGGTTCAGTTCCCAGTACCGGAACATCGGCTTTTTAAAGTCGTGCTCCTTTGCAAGGCAACGGCAAACCAGCGAAGTTTTCTGTCTAGAAATCCTTCTTTGGAGTACAAGTGTTAACACTTTCCGTGGTTCGGAGCCCACGCTAAGCTGTAGGTGTACTACATATGTGGTACTTTAAAAGATCGCTACGTCTCGTAAGCGGCAAACCACTTAAAAAGTAAGTTCCTGAAAACTTAGTCCGTTGTTTACTTGTTCTGGATGTCTATTAGCCTTAAATTTTTTTTTGTTATCCTGTCGAATTGCATACTTTGGGTTTTTGGCAGGTATTGGTAAGGCGTATTTTGCGTTGTGTGAGATATTTGTACTACAAGTGGCTCAAAAAAGTCGGCTACGAGAACGTCGCTCTTAGTAAAGTGCTGTGTGCTCTTAATTTAATATGAAGCTGTGTGCCCAGTAGTTGGGAATAGAAATTAGACCCGTATGGTCTTAAAATATTCCATGAACTGTGAGTGCGTATTTTATTGTTAGAAATGTGAACTCTTAAATTATTATAGGAGTTGTGAGTTCTTATTAGCGTCGTGTGCTCTTAACTTATTAAGAGATCTAAGGGTTACTACCTTATTATGAAGGCTACCTGCTATTAATTTATAAGTTGTGTGTCATCCTATGAAGTTGTATACTTATCTGACACGAACATTGTACAACATCGCAATTTACATTGGATAATGAAATACTTACTACTTGGGCAAGTAAACATCCATAGAAGAATTAAAGAGTTTTATAAATAACTATGTGTACATTATGAACTATGAATGAGAAAACAGAACCGGAAAGGACCAGGTGAAAACTGCAAAGAAAAATATTAAACACTAACTCGGAAGAAATGCTAGAAATAACCGCAGAGGGATTAGAAGGCGCCCTAAAAAAAATTAAAAATAATAAACCCTCGGAAACACATAACATCACGAACGAAATGCTATTAGAAGGAGGAGAAGAAGTAACAGATATTCTAAAACTCTTATTAAATAAATGCCTAGAAGAAGGAACAATACCCGAGAATTGGAAAAATGCGTTAACAATATTATTCTTAAAGAAAGGAGACAGATTAGATCTTGTTAATTATCGTCCCATAACACTACTTTCCCAAATATATAAACTTCTAACAAGTATAATAGCAAACCGAATTAATAATAAGCTAGAGATGTATCAATCACCGGAACAGGCAGGATTCCGTAAGGACTTTAGCACACGCGATCATTTATTAACAGTTAGAACTGTATTGCAAAAAGTCACCGAATATCATAGACCACTATTTATCGCTTTTATTGATTACTAGAAAGCTTTTGATACGATCGAAACGTGGGAAATGGAAGAAGGAGTATGGAATAGCAGAGTAGATCATCGTGATATGGCTATAATACATACCATACATCAGAAATCCGCTAAAACAGTCCAAACACATAATGAGACGAACCCTATACTTGTCAAACGTGGCGTAAGACGAGGATACTATCGCCTAAGCATAAGCTATTTATAAATACTTTAGAAGATGTTTAAACAACTGAATTGGGAAGGGAAGGGCATTAACAAAAATTAAGCATATTGTTACGGGCCAAACGAGCTTTTCCGTCGACCCGTAACCGTATAGGTGGAAGAAGGCCCACAGCTTAGCTCAGAGGAGTAGGGGGAGTTCACGGAAATCGCTTACAGGAGAAAATCTTCCTAGTTGTGTACAGAGTGCGTCAAAATTAGTGGGCGCCACCTTCCGAATACAGCTGAATGTAGGTCCTCGTGGAAGGCCGAGAGGCCAGCAGCTCGCGGGAATCGGATTCACCTTTACTGTGTCTCCTCCTATATATATGAAGCTTGCAAAATTCATGCAATCACAAATACAAATACAAAATGATAAAAGATATACTGCATTTTAAAACACATATAATAAATTATTGGCGATACAACAGAATGACTATTTTACAAATAGTTGAATTGAGCGCTCAAGCAGATGGGCTCGCCGTCGTCGTTGGCGCACGTAATTTGTCCAAACGACTACGCGGCCAATGGCGTCGGAGCTTACACGAATAACACAATATACGTATAATTAATCTTTACATTTGGTAATACAAAAAACTATCTGCGACTGAAGGTCGCTCTTGTTACAAACAACAAGAAGGTTCAGTCACTTGGAATTTTGCAAGTTTACGCGTGAGAGAAAAAAGGGTTTCATTTTCACTACACCAAAAATCTGGTACTTTCTTCGCAACAAAAAAACTTAGTTTCTTTACCTTGAATTTCGAACAGCGAGACGGAGCCAGGCACAATGTCGGAAGTATTTTTCCAAAAGCGTCTAAAGTCAGGCGCGTAAAAAAAACAATATTCAGCAATTTAAGCCTACAAAGTGAACTGTCGACATAAGCTGTAACCAACATAAAACTGCAGTTAAAATCAAGTTTTTAATTCCTATGGAGCGGCAATTAAATTAGGAAATTAATTCGAATGGAGCGGCAAATTCCGAAAGAACATAACAATATTTAAACATCCTTAAATATGCAGACAATATAATTCTTTTTGCCGAAAATGGAGACCTTCGGAACATGATACAGCAACTAAACGACGCGTCACAAAAAATTGGTCTAAAAATGAATAAATTAAAGACAACCATGATGACACTGGAGTAAGATTAGAAATCACACTAGAAGAAAACACCCTGGAGCAAGTAGATCATTATGTATATCTCTCTTATATAATAAAACCCAACAAAGAGAACCAAGAAGTAGAAGTGAAAAGAAGAATTAAACTAGTTTGGCCTGCTTTCGGAAGACTAAGCTACACTTTAAAAAATAAATCTATCCGGCAGAATCTTAATCAATGCATACGACCTGTTATGACTTACGCCGCGCAAACATGAACATTAACAAGAAAAACATGAATCAGCTAATAAAAACTTAGCATGCAATGGAAAGACAAATGCTCCACATTACGTTAAAGGATAGAAAGAAGAACAGATGGAGAAGTGAGAATTCAAAATAGTAGATATCAAAAAAAAAGGTTGCAACCCTTAAGTGGAAATTTGCCGGACATAACACCCGACAAGCGGATAATAGATGGAATACGATCTTGGCGTCCATGGCTAGGCAGAAGAACAAGAGGATGGTCCTAGGTAAGATAGTTTGATGACATAAAGAAACACGCCGGTTTAATGTGGAATAGAAGGGCACAAGATCGAGAGACATGGCGACAAATTGGGTAGGCCTACATCCAGAAATTGAAGAGAGCTGATCATGATGATGATGAGTGGACTACCTTAAGTAGCCGCTTTAATTATTGTCATCTCATCGCCAGCGCCGACTGGCAGGAGTAGTAATAGCTAGGAGGAAGAATGGTATTTCTAAATTATCAACAAATATGAAAAAATGACCCATCATTGCGGAAGAAAAATACCCCACCTATAGAATGATAACACTAGGGTACTCTCTTGCTTAACACAGTCCAACATGAGCGGCATTTCTGCACATCGATTTGACTTTGTGGATTACGGAACATTCCAAAGCAACACTTGTAAGCCTTAATACAGCGAACAACTTCATCGTACATTAAGTATTTATGTTACAGTTGATTGTATATATTCATATCTGCTATTCGAAAAATTCAGGTATAGTGATAAATCTCCAATTTACTAACTTATACGATATGCTTTACTAAAACTGTACTACCTGTTCTGAATAATTCGGACAGTATTCCCTTGAATAAAAAATGATAAGTTCCATATTACGTAAGCGGTTGGAATACAGTTTCCCAAATTCTTTGAATAAAAAAACGTTCAAAAAATTCTCATGGTACATTAGTTTACGTCTTGTATTAAATTGGATGGGTATTTAAATTCAAGAATTAAATACAATTAGATTTACTACAAAAAAAAGTAAATGTAAAACTGTTGTATATTTTGTTTTACATTAAATACAACTATATTTTAGTATCCCAAAATATGACTAAATTGCGGTAAAACAAATCGTAACTTAAAAAAGAAACATGTGCGTGTTCCTGACCTGTCTACGCAAGTAAGGAATGCAAGGTAGATTGCCTTCCGAATGTGCTGATAAAGCTGTAATTCAGGACGCTTTAATCTGCACATTAATAACGTTTGGACAGCAGTGTGCTAGGTATACCAGAATTCTCTATGAACAATAGTAGCATGAATTACAAAAGCCTGATAGATTGCTATTGCAAAAGTTCCACAAATGTGAATTTTGGACCTTTAAACTATGTGACCTTGTATCGATCAATAAGTATAGACAACACTGGAGTTGTTTAGGACTCTAACGAAATCCTTTAGAGCTTTGTCCTACACTTCTGCAGGTATTTTGCCTTCTGATTAATATTTAATTAAACAAAATTCGAATGCTTAAACAGAAACTGGCCATCGCCTAGGAAAACATTACAAATACTCTTAACTGAACGCTACAAAAGTTCAAAAGCTCTGTGTAATCTCTTAAGCTGTTACAAAAAGCTATCCACACATTTCCCTCGCCGCACAGTTTGCTAGAAGTACGAAAGTTAATTTTGTAGAGCTCTCCTGCTAAAGTAATCGCCACTTTTTTCCCTCGACACAATAAATCTTACTTATTTTAGGGATAGATGTAGTCTAGGGCTCTTTATTTAATTTAGTATTATTTTCCACCTGCTACTGGCCTCCTTTTGGATATAATTTTATGGGACGAGCTAATAAAATGACGCCGAATAATCGATATAATTTCGGGAAAATAATTAAATCGGGGTGTGTTTTCTCGTAAACGCGAAATTACCTATAAATCTTCATTCTCTCGTAACTTCCTAACCTTAGTTATATCGAGACCTTTGGGATTACTGATATAACTTTCCACCTGAAATGCTCTACAAATAGAAACTTGTAAGTTTCAAACTTTGCTGATTTATGATCGCTCAAATCAACAACCAATAAAATCTAAACCTGCCACAGATTCCACTTGCCTTGCGGTAACACTTCTTCGATTAAATATCATTTCAATGAAATTGGAGTTTTTCGCCTTATTAAATTGGTAGTTGATAATACGATATAATAGAGCTTGTGTTGAAGATCACCACCGTAATTTTCAAACAATTATTATCAATTTCATTTGCTCTCAGTTTGCTGGTTAAAAGGCCTTTTTAATAATTACTAGTTCTGGGTGGACTTTGTGGTAATGAAATGATTAATCATATTTCGATTGATGACCACACTCCTAAATTGTATGTATACACGTACCTTTGCCCGAGGCATGTCAGGTACCGTAGTTATCAAACTTAAGTCCCTGATTAGTGTGCACTGGTGTTTGTTTAATTACGTAAAATACTTACACGACTTGCCGGTGCTTAATTATATAGATATACCTTTGAGACCAACCGCAGCCAAGGCGTAATTGCAGCCAATAAGGATTATGTGCGGGATATAGCGGCCTTTCTGAGACCAAATGTTGTTACTCGGATGTACCATATAAGCCATTATAACAGGCGGTGATTTTGCCCAGTGTCTTAGATGGCTTTGCAGAGGGCGTAAACGGTGGATTATTGTTGTGTAGAGGTATACGAGAAAATTACAGAACTGTCTAGGTAGATCTTGTGTTTACTACAGCTAATAGAATAATATGAAAATCCTTCGAGTATTACGATCTACCAATAACAATTTAATTTCGTTTGGCGTCCGAGATAGACTTTGATTCTGCGAAAGTTATGTTGGTTATAGCCGGATCTTTATGGGTTTCTTGGTTTAAGATACTTTTGGATTTCATAAAGTTTGTCGGGATTCATAAACTATTACGGTGAGTGGTGTACGGTTGCCTTTACCCATTAAAGCGGAAAAGGGAAGGCGGAAAATTATTACTAATACAGCCAGGCGGGAGAAATATGGGTGTGAAAAGGGTAGAACGCCAATCCATTTCCAGAAACCCGGAAGGAAATCACACTTCAGCGCCAAACGCGTTTCTAATACAGATACATGGCTGAAAGGGACCTGTTAATTGCATTGACTGTAAACAGGGCGCTCAACTTGGACTTGATGGCTTCCGACATCAGCATAGACTTTGTTAACAAGTTCTTGTGTTTAGGTTTCAAGATAGACGGGATTAGCTAAGAAGTATATTCTTAGGAGGGGAAATTGGGGTCCCATATGTGCAGAGAATAGACGACGCCATCTACATTTTTCAAGTGTCATTTTTAGCTGTCGAACGCATTATCGTTAGATAAAAGGTTAAGCAAATAAAAGAAGAAAGGCAGTTTTTGGTAGAACAGGAAGTGGGCGAAAAACTGACCTAGAGGGAAAAAATATGTCATGAGGGCATTATTCAACTAACCACAAATGTTTGATCCTTTCTAACTTTAACATATAAGAGCTTTAGAACGTAAATCATTTATTCTTGAATCATTCTTTATGGAAATTCTTACTGATAACATAATAGCGTGAATTTATGTGGGTTATTAGTCCCCCGGTGTATTTTTACGCATTCTAGACATACGTTCCAGGCTAAAGCATTACCAAGGGCATTTTTTTCTGTATAACGCCTAATTATTTTAGAGCAACATGACAAGCCAGCACTTTATAACACCGATAACGTCACTAAGTTCCTGAGGCTACAAACAGCTAATAAATGATAACACGGACTTGTTGCGCACCAACTGCGTGTCTCCCGCTAATTATAGTAAGCCACGCACAGTCTTCTGAGAACGAGAGAACGAAATGGAACCGGAAATTCGATTAGTTAAAACGGATCTGTCTTGAGGAAACAGTCGCCAATTGATGCTGATTACCATTGGGACAATCATTTTATTTTATATATTTATATTGCTGTATAGTATCCCACGTTGGTCACAAGAAAAATTATTGCTGTAGTATTGCTCCACTTTGATGAGCCAAAAAAATTATTGCTGTATTACAACGGATAAAATCTATCACATTTAATAAATAAACAGAAAAACAAATTGGGTACAAAACAATAATAAATTGTTCATACAGCATATCTTCGCATCTTTTCAACAATCTTTTAGCAATGCTATTAAAAACACATATAAATATCTTTGTTACATACAAATAACGTCAAGAAAAGAATAGTTATAAGTTAAGAAGTTTTACAAATTAATCTTTACCTTTCAAATTTTTTACATTTTTTTAAATATTATAATAATTACAGATCAAGAATTCGTAAAACTGATGAAAAGTCTCCTTTATGCCTTTCTTAGGATGGCTTCATTCCAAAACAACCCATATTTGTGTCAAGGACTTGAATATTACAATCTACGATGGCAAAACAACATCGTACACCAACAAAAACAAATCAAATGCGAAATTTATGTGTGTAACAAATTATTTCTTTCAGGGAAGCTTTACATAGCATTATATATTTAGTAATAGGTTAAGAAAACTCAATTTTAGTCATTTATAACACAGCAATATATATAAAAATTTATTTCATTTTATATTTTATATTTAGTCGACCTTGATAATACCTACCGTTAAAGAAAAATCGACGACAATGGATTTGTACAAATTTCAGACGGTTTACGAAAAATTCAATTTGAAATTCGACAAAGTGAAAGTTTACAATTATCTAAGAAAAAATTAGGTCAAAAGAACCGCTCTGTGCATGTAAATGACCCATAAAATTGCAAATTGCAAAATGTTAAGGCAATTAAAGCGAAATCATGCTGCCATAATACGCACAATATCATTTTTCCGATAGAGCTCCGAAATATATGCATTTACATAATAGTTTAGTTTATATGCAGAGCCATAATTTTTGAGATGTATCCGAATTAAGTTATCAACAACCCATTTTTGAAAATTTTATGTTGCATGTTTTTCCATATTTTAAGAATGTATTGCATATTTGCATATGTGTGCATAAATTATAACTTTTTACCATAATGTAGCCGAAAATACCTAATAAAGAGATATCGCTGTAAAGGTTATTCATATTTTTACTGATTTATGTAATTAAATAATATAATGAAATACATAATACGAGTTTTTATTTTTTAAGGAATAAAAGATCAATATTTTCATGCATGTTTTATGAAAAACCTACGGATTTAATTTAGAAAACTAAATCTTTAAACAAATTACGTAAATGCATATATGTTGTTTCTGTGTGTGCGTTTGTTTGTGTTTCATGTATTTATTTTGAATTTCATATATAAAGCATATTTAGGCAAAATTATACTGCATATTAATTGCATATTTTAATTTTTTATAGTGCATATTTTTCCGAGCTCCTGTAATGAGGTAAGTGTATCATATAGTCCGTTCCAACTGATAAGGTGAAAGCAAGGAATCCGCAGTGGCATAAAATAGACGTTGCAATCTGTGATTTTTCCCAGTTTACGTGGCAAGTAAATGGCCGGTGGCGTTCAGTAAGCATTTTCCCTCCACAATAGAATTTTAATCAGAATGAAAGTATCAACATTACGTTAAATAACACGTTATTATTTCTGAAATCATTAATAAATAATTGTCCTCTAATTACATTAACGATATGCACTTAAATGCATATTTTAAAGTCCTTGAGGTTCTTCCTATGGTTAATATTTGAATGTTATAATTTTTGAACGTACGACAATACCAACTTGAGGGGATCCTAAAGTTATTTGGGAGCCAAAAATTAAATGAATTTTTTACATTGACGGGCCATTACATTCGTTTCCCTATCCGTTATGGGGCTTGGGATCGTCTACCTGAATGCCGGAAAACAAACTACAGCCAATGTGAAACACGATACGTATAATATCATCATTGACAGCTTTTCCGTTCCACTGCTGGGCATCGGCCTCTTCTCCGCTACGTGATTCTCTTCAGCGCTAAGGCAGAAACACGGGGGCCTACAGTTTACCGTCGAATCCGAACGACAAAAATTCCAAAGAAGATTTTTAGCATTGAGATACCAAGGTTGCAAGCCGGATTGGGAAATTGTATGTGGTGGGTTGTAGACAAGATTTTATAAATCTGCTTACTAATGCATACGTTTCGAATCCAAGCCAGAATCGACGTTTTACTTAGAAAGCGAGCGCTCTACGAACTGAGCTACCATCACATAATATACGATAAGGTAGTTTGGTAACCGAGTCATAACTGTTCTAATTGTGAAATAATCAAATAAATTTTGAGACTGGGGTTGTGTGAATTATGTTCGTAAGGGATTGTAGTTTGTAATAAGGTGAAACAGATTAATGCATTAGTTGCAAATACGTCATAAAAAGTAGATGAATTTTATTGTATTATTGCACTATTTTTGGCAACTGTTTAGTACAACTTCTTATAAGTATTTTGATAATCTTTTCACCTTATCTCAATCTTGGATATTTTTGTTAATGTTGTACGCTTGCAAGTGCTCGAATTTTCTGACAAAACTCTCGCCTTATGAGTTGGAACGAGCTCTATCAAACTCATTTATTTATGAATACCTGTTAAATGACAAAATTTATGGTAGAGTCATTACCGGACTAACACAAACACTTCGATAACAATAACAACAACAACAATGAAACCATTTTTTCATTGCATTTAGGTTTTCTTGCAGTTTATGTAAATACCTCTAATTTAGATTAGCAAGAATTTCATTTTATCTCATTTCGATTACGTGTAATTTTAGTTTAATTTAATTAATGTAACATTCTACTCCGGCTCATCTAACATGGGTTACAGCTAATTTTAATTTGGTATGTGGTTATTTATATCTCACTACCATTACATTTTACTTTCCTTATATCTGATTTAAAACTATATGTCATTTAAGCGATAGTGCTGTTCTACATGAAAGGCAGTATCTCTTGTATTGTTAATTTTCCAAACAGAAGTTTTTGTATCTGTGCCACCGATATAGATCGATTTATACAATACGTTTTTATTAATAATTATGGTATTATTCTTAACTTAAAGTTCACATATATTACGGTAAGAGATAGTGTCATACGAGGTCCTCTACGTATAATAACTCTAAATTAAGAGAAATTGCAGATACGTATCTATCTCGCTGTTTTAGGCCAACAATCCGTACCTACGGATTGACAGCATACAGATTATTTTAAGAGTATAGGTTACATTATATCTTCTTCTTCTTCTTCAGCAGCAGCAGCTTTCTTTACCGTCCACTCCTGGGCATATGCTTGCTTAATGGAGCGGCTTTGTTATTTTTGATTTTTGATTGTTTGATTGTGACGTACAGCTATTTTATTACTATCATATGCTTGTCTTATCAATGATTTAATTCATGAAAAATATTATGATTTTTATGCGGACAAAGGAATGCGTATATCTGATTCTATAATTACCTACTAAGTTGTATGAATACTTTGAAGTACTTCTTAAAATTACGTTTATACGGCCAACGCTTAGCTTTTTTTTCCTCAATCATTCATACTGCCCCCCCCCCCTGGAACCGCTTTCGCATTACTTCAGGGGGTGTGGGCGTCCCTTGCACACTAAACATTCATGCAACATGCACCCTAAACTTAACTAAGCAAAATGCGGTCGCCCCAGCTGAGATTCGAACGCCCCAACGGATCGACTACATTTCGCGGTAGCCTCGAGTGGCAACGCATTCCCGCACTAGACCACAGAGGCCCCTGATCAACGCTTAGCTAGAGAAAGAAATTATAAACCAGTTGAAAGAACTGTAGCAACCAAATTTAAGGATAGCGTGATATCTTTTAACAAATTTGTAAGCGTTCTGGTTTTCAGTGTTTAAACTACAGAAAAAGTCATATTGTAGTACAATAATGATTTTTTGTGGTTTGCTGTTATTACATAGTATACTTATATTACATACTGTATATTAAATATAAGGAAAGTAGTACATAATTTAATATACTTAGTAATTCTTTGTGTCTCAAAGATTGGAAACTTATTTACTATATAGTACAATATAATTTTGAAATTATGATTATATCCAATTAGTATTTGTCTAATTAACAATCGCACTGAGAAGGGGGGGGTCAGCCGCTGACCCCAGGTTACTTAGTTTGCTCGTTCTCGTGTAATTTTGAATATTTTTATCTAAAAATATATGACTTTTATCCCTGACACTCTCTGAATCTGGTAATATATAATTGATTACGATTAAATTCTAAACATCGGTGTAAAAAAATAAAATCCTCGGAGAGGCGCTCCAAGTTAATATTGTACGCCAGCGCTGCAGTCAGATGGTATTCCGTTTTGTGTGATTTAGGCGGAAAATACTGTAGTTTTGTAACTTATGTGAAAACTGTAGAAGGCCTGGGTGTCAAGCAGTACCTACTAACCAATACAATTCGGAAATAGACTCCGATTGTGACTAGTGCTTACTGAGTCTTGTTCTTGTGTTTTTGCACAGAACAAATACGTATATTTTACTGCTATGGTGCATATTAGGTATTTCACCATGAGTAGAAAATACTTGACAGATAAGGAGGTAGAAGAAGCTCTTTATAATGACGACTTATACATGGACGATGTAAATACTAATTTAGGAAGTTCTGATTCGGAAGGTGAAGATCCTACTGAGGGACAAGAAGTTTTTTATTCTACGGCAGATGTAAATTTCGTGTGTTTATTCCTACTAAACCTGGAAAATATGGGATTGAGGCAAATATTCTGTGTGACTCAGAAAATTATTACTGTTTTGCGGCAGAGCCATATGTTGGGAAGGTTGAAGATCAACCTAAAAGTTATAACAGTGGCCCAGAAATAGTAAAATGGTTAGTAACAGCAGCAAAACTAAAGAATTCGGGAAGAAACATCACAATGGATAGGAAATTTACCTGTCTCTCTATTGTTGATGAACTGCTCGAGAATAATATCACCGTTGTTGGAACAATACTCAACACACGCAGAGACGTTCCACTAGAACTAAGACTGCAGACTTTGAAAAAATCTACACCAGCAACTATTCGTTTTGCATTCAGAGATAAACAAACTTTAGTTAGTTATGTACCTAAACAAAACAAAGTTGTTACTGTTTTATCTTCACAGCACAGAGACATGAATGTACTAGAAGATAAACCAGAAATTATAATGTATTATAATTCAACAAAAGCAGGGGTGGATACTCTAGATAAATGTGTTCGAGCATATAATTGTCGTCGTGGAACTAGAAGATGGCCCATGGCGTGCTTCTTTAATTTGATAGACATAGCGGCTTATAAGGCGTATGTAATTTTCACAAAAGCAAATACAAGTTGGGCAGATGAACATCCTAAAACAAGGTCCGGCAGAAAGCTATTTTTGAAAGAACTAAGCAAGGAATTATGTCAAGGAAATATGGAAAGTCGTTCTGATTATTCCGGGTTACCAAATGTTTCTGTTACGGCTCTCAAGATTTTTGGTTACGAATGCCATCGAAGTGGGGCCATTTCAAGAGGTAACGTTATCAGAGAACCACGAGGAATTGCAACTCGTAGAGCTGTTGAAGATCTACCTAGGAAAGGTAGATGTTTCGTTAGTCCGCGATCAGCTGGCAGAAAATATATGAAAGCATGCATTCATTGCCAAAAGTATATTTGCCCAAAGCATACCGCCGAAGAACAACAGACGACAATCAGGACATGGATCAAATGTAATCAATCTGTGTAAAAATAAATATTAGAAGATAAAATACACTTTACTAAACTCATTTCAACCTGTATATATACTATCGCCTTACATTTTCATAGAATAGGTTAAGAAAGCACTACAACTGAGACTTAAAAGACTGTGGTCAGTCGCTGACCCCCCCGTTCTCGGTTCTCCAGGTACACGTATAGGGTCTCAGTGCGACTGTTAATTGAGCCGTTCTGATTGTGTTTCGTTCCAAAGTGGATTCTTCTCCTTAATTAGTAATTGTGATACTCAGATAGTGTCTTCTGAATAGTTATAATATCTGCTCTAGAAAATCTTTTCCAACTGACGGGACTTAATTGTTTGACTAGGACGTCCCCCATCTTAATCAATCATTTACTATTGTTCATTCCACCTTTAAGTGAGGGGAGTTGTTGATCTGATGTCTCATGGTGATCAATTTTCGTGGGGAAAGGCGCAGTGTTAAGGCTTAGGATAATTATGCATTTGCACATTTTAGACATTTTTGGTACCTAATAAATGCATATTTTAATTGTTTTGAGCATT
>JABXWE010014135.1:0-22800 GCA_014611495.1 Limonius californicus
AAAAGAATGCATCAAGATATGCTAGCAAGTCAGTTGGTATGCATGCCTTTGTGTAAACTATGTTTTATTAAAAATAAGTTTTTAACTACATTTGTGTAGTATAGTAATAGTGTTTTCAGTTCTGTTTAGAATAGTTTATATTTAAAGTCTGCGATAATTCTTTTAAACGCTGCTTGTTGTTCTTTGTCTAAAATTTAGCAATGTGTAACATGTTTATTAAAGATGGTTGATTGGAATATTTAAAATTTAGAGACTTTTATTTCCTAAAACTCAAAGTTATGTTAAAAAATGCCAATAAATATATAAATGGCAAAGAATGTACAATGTTAAATGTTAAAAGTAGTAGTTCATTCTGTAAGAAGGAACCTTTGAACAAAATAAACTCAAATAAACTCACTAAGTACCATTGTAACTTCTGGTTGTAAAAAAATTTCTTAACCAATTATGTCGTTAAATAAATTTCTATTTTAAATTACAACTTTTTGTATTTTAAATTTCGCGGGCATTGGGCACTTTCTCATCTCTAATGCATCAAAGCGCCCCCTGGATTGTCACAAAAAAGCTAAGTTGTCGCCTCTTTCCTATTTACCCTCTTTAGATTCGAATAAGCCTTCCACCGTTGTAAATATGTCGAGAGATTAATCAAATAATTGTTTAGCGTTCACTATTAATATAAATATTAGTGTTAAATAAGAGTTAACAATATATGACGGTTTGACCTTGAAATGCGCCTTCAATAAATAATAGTGAGTTAGACTTGTAACTCACTAGTGAGTTAGAATTATAATCAACTAGTGGGTTATAAACCACATTACTTGTTCGAAATCACCATAGTTATATCGTTTTTATACGTGTGTGTTGGATAAAATAATTAAAATTACAATGATTTTAATTTTAAATAAAAATATGATATACAAGATGTTTCATTAAATATTAAAGGTTATTTCTAGAGAAACTAGAAATGATAGAATGGACTGTCTATTTTTTTCGCAACTTTTTTCCAACGAGGCTTAAAATATAACGATAATTATGCAGATTTATAAATTCATATATGCTCGAAGTATTCGCTGCTATTCTTTGTACAAAATTCAATCCAGTTTAAAGATTACTGTCGAACTTGGGCTTAATATCTCAATTGCTGCGGTTTCATTCGGTTTATTTTTGAGTTTGCAATTTTTATTTAGTGTATTGCTGAGCGTACAACTGTGCTGCTATTTAAACATTTTGCAACCTTTCTCAATCCTTAGGAGCACGCCCGTTTTTCCTTATTTGAAAACTATTTATAAAATCTGTTGATATGTTCCATAGCTAAGTTAGACAACTAAATTGACAATTTCATTTAATGATATGCATTGTTTTTGGTCACGTAGTTCGGTGCCTACGATTTTTCATAATTATAGTATTATGTAGGAGTGGCTCGCCGGCCTCGTTGGTGTAGTGGTTAGCCAATTTGCCTTTAGATCCGAGGGACGCGGGATCGAACCTGGCTGAGGTCGGCGAGATTTTTCTAGCGGAGAAAATCTGAAAATGCGCCTTCTGTCGGATAGGAAGTAAAGCCGTAGGTCCCGTGCCACTGCGATGTGTGACACGTTAAAAATCAGTACTGGAGTTGGAATTACCCCAGATAGGCAAAATTCTTAGTCCGGGTGTACAATGGGCCAAATGTGGCTTAAGTGCATAGAGATGCTTGGACCCCCGCGTCCTAGATCTCGCTCTTTCAAATCACCAATCATCAGGGGTGGCTCAGTTGTATACCAGACAGGCACGGTTACACACCAACATAATACGCCCGAAGAGTCGGGTTCTGTTGTGCAACAACCCATACCAGCTGAGCCTTGCCTCGTACATCCTTGATGTCGGCCTCGGTGGTCTAGTGATTAGCGCACTTGCCTATGGATGCAGGAGACGCGGGTTAGATCCAGGCTGAGGTGGGTCAGGTTTTTCTGGCAGTGAAAATCTGAAAGTGGGCCTTCTGTCGGATAAGAAATAATCTCGTAGGTCCCTTGCCACTGCGATGTACGACACGTTAAAAATCACGAGTGGGGTTGGAACTATTCCAGATAAGCAAAATCATAGGTAGGGTATACAATAAGCCAATAATGACTACAGTGCATAGAGATGCTTGGAAATCCGTGACCTAGAACTCGTTCAATCAAAATGCAATACAATGCAATATTTTGAATATTGAGGAAGTAGCGGATCTGTAAGTTGGGTTGCATACTGTTAAGTTTTCAGGGGCATACTCGCATGTGCACCATACTGTACAGTTTGATAGATTTCTTCAAAAGGTTCACTACAGCTACCGATTACGGCCATTCTTTCTGTTTAAATATACACAATGTAGGGAACCTATTTTAAAACAAATTGAATTTTAATAGCAGGTCTGTTTTTGTTAGTTGTACGCCCCTGAGGCAGCTAAACATACAGTGAGTGAATGTTTAAGCTTGGTTGTTTTGCTACTGGAATAACCAACAATTAAAATTAGATGGAAGTATTCGCGTGTAGTCAGTGTACTATATAATACAGTGTTATGTTAATAGACCGTATTCTCATAATTAGCAATTAGTTTAACCAGACGAGAAATATTATCCTACAGTACCTTAAAGATGACGAACGAACACGTTTAACTGCAATCATTTGAAATAATGTATCAAGTTGTAAATTAATTTTAAGTATTAATATTCAAAATCTAATAGACAGTACATTTGGCACATATTTAAATATCTGTGTAATCTAACCTCCTATTATTAATGGGTTCTTTCATTAGATTCAGTACTAAATTATTTAGATATGCATTAAGTCCAACATTGAATTGTTTAATTTTTTCCTTGACGGCTTATATAGGTAGGTTCCTTCGAATAACAGTGTGTGGCACGAACCATGGCGTGTTCGCTACCATGCACTTTCAAATGCAAGTATTGTAGAATTTCTATATTCGAAGTGGAAGCCGTGCCCTAAAGTTGGATACCATAGATTTATTATTTATACTGACTTTAGATATCCTTTCGAGTAACCAGTACATTTCGGAGAGGGTCATTCCTAATTGTTTTACTTCGTGAAAATATGCTTACGCCAGGTAAGCCAGCTGCCAAGGTGGAGCCCAAGGTACTTGATTTCTTCTTCTTGTGGAAGTTGTCTGTTGTTTAAATGAACTAGAAGGCAAGTTTCTTATCATGTGGTGAAGGTTACATGGAAGGACTTGGTTTCGTTGATTTCTATTCTCAACTTTTTTAATCAATTTTAACAGAAGTTAAAACTGTGGTGTCGTTAGCAAAGGTTGCTATTTAACGCTTCTAGCGTAGTCTGCAGATCTGTAGTGTATAACAAGTATAGTAGTAGCCCAAGATGGCTGTCTTTAGTACTCCGGAGATTATTGGGCAGATTTCTGTAGATTCAGTTTGGAATTTTACTAGGATGTGTCAGTTATGGAGATAAGATTTAAGGAGTAGGAAATAGTTCAACGGGAGAAGTATGTGTAATTTGTATAAGAGCCCAATATACACTTTGTAAACCCTTGTGTGATATCTAAAAATGTTGCTGAATAATATTGTTTAGATTCAAAGGTTTCATTGATCTTCTGTACAACTTTAGGACCTGCTCAGCTGTGGAGTGCATCTACCTGAAGCCAAATTAGTATTTAGATATCTTCGAGTGTTGAAAAGACCCTCTTTAGTGAAACTTTCCGAAAACTTTGGATATGATAGGTAGACTATTGGTCTATAAGAATTTAGTATGTTGAGATTTTCTTGGTTTGAATATAAGAATGATCTGTGCCACTTTCACTAAGCCGGAAAATAGTGGATTGAATAATTGAGTTAGATGCCTTATTCTAATGTTAGGCAATTCTTTAAGCATTTGGCCCGTAGTTAAGTCACAACCTGGTGTTTTCATAGGATTTACGGAATTAATGACTTCTTAAACGTTAGCAGTTGTGAAACTCTGGGCTGGTGGTTCAAGTTGATAGGATGCCTCTAATAATCGGATAAGATGGTTTTCGTCTTCCGTTTCATTTCTAGAGGGAGGCGGTTAAAAAATCTTCTTTTAGGTGTTCTACGACAGTATGTGCTTTTTATTCGTTGCTCTTTACTTTTTTAACATGTTTTAATTTTTTTGCTGCCCTCCAAGGAGTAGTCAGTAATTTCTGATTGTATAAGATTTGTTGTCAGAAATGTTTTAATGCATTCAATTTTATTGTTACTAAGCTGCTTCGTTAGTTCACGTGTTGTTGTATTAAATAATCGTTTACTTTCAGGTGCTTTTAGTCTATGCCACTGACGTCGTAGTCTTAGTTTTCGCTCAATTTTACGCTTAGCTAATATAGGACAGTCGTAAGTTGTGGAAGGTGTTGTTTGTTCTGGCGTTGCATGCCCACCCGCCAATTGCAGGATATCATTGAGATACTGGACGACCGTTTCACTATTTTCTTCAGTTTTGAACAGGACTTTTAAGTAATAAACATACGAATGGGAAAAATGTTGATGTTTAGTAAATGACATTTTTTTGTGAAATATTTTGAGAGGTACGATCTTTTTAAATCATTAAATTGGCGTATTTTTAAGGGATATGGTATTACGCCACTTTCACCAGAGTTCGTGTTCATTCCGGGAAGATGGCTTAAACCAATCAAAAACTTGTTTACACGTAACATCACATATTTGAGAAATAAGAAATTGAAATTCTATAGCATATTTTGTGGAAACATGTTCATAGTTTAGCTGTGTTATATATAAATCAGTACTATAGGTCTTTCAGGCCCATGGCTTTCTTGGAGACCATTGCACTCTGTTTCTTGCCAGGTTTTTCCAGTCAGTCACATTTAGTTGGTGGAGATCTTCTTTGACCCATTGCAGTGAATTTTTTTTTCGGGTTTCCTCGGCGGATGGAGCCCTGTCGTTCTTTTGATAAGCTTTTTTTGGCGTTTCTGGTTCCTGGCGTCCTTGTCACTGAACCACTGATACTTTTTCTCTTTTATAATGGTTGCTAGTGCAGGTTCTTTATATTGTTTTAATTCTTTGTCCGTTCGTATTTCTCTCAGCTCCCAAGTACAGAAAACTACCCACTCCTTGGAATCAGTATCTGGTTCCTTCTACAGTTCTTACCAAACTTTCTTCTTGTTGTTGTTGTGTCTTCCCTATTTTTTTCTTTCATCATTAATTTGTGCTCCATCTTCTTTAGCTTCTACTGCTATTCTCCTTATTGTTTCCTTAAATTCTTCTCGTGTTCTAGCCATAATTGCCAGATCATCTGCATAGGCAAGGCACTGATGGGAGTTTCTGAACATATTTCCTTCTATTTTTGCTTGCGCTTTGCTAATGACCACTTCTAATAACAGGTGAAGTAGGGTTGTTGATAGCGGGTCTCCTCTTCCACTCTTTCATTTGCTTTTATTTGTGTGTGCGTCTCTTCTAATGTCATTTATAGCAGTTCTGGTATTTTGGGTGGCCATCCTAGTGTGTTTAGTGAGTTGATTACTTCTGTCCTTTTTAAATTATCATAAGCCTGCTATAAGTCAACGAATGTTGTGTACATCAGTATAATTTTTTTTCACGTATCTCTTGTATCATTTTTATTTTGAAAATTCTATTCTCTGTTGATCTACCACTCCTAAGGCTCCCAAATTTTCTTAATCTTTTATTTATAATTTTCGCTACTATCTCATATACTACATTTACGAGGGAGATTGGGCAATAGTTTTCAAAGCATTGTAAAGTTTTTTTGTGTATCGCCATTATGATGTTATTTGACCATTTCCTTGGCATTTTCTCTCTTTCCCAGATTTCTTTCATTAGTTTATATAATCTCTCTGTTAATTTTTCCCCACCATATTTTAGTTCTGCTGAGATATTATCCACACCTGGGCTTTTATTTTTTATTTGTGCCATCAGTATTTCATCGATTTCTTCTAACGTTGGTACTTCCTCTAATTGGTCTTCTATTTGAACTTCTTCTTCATCCTATGTTTTTAGGTTGTCGCCTCTGTCATTGAATTGCTCCTATTAGTATTTTTCCCACCTCTTTAGACCTTTTTATATGTATGACAACGCTGTCCAAAAATCGATAACGTATTTCCGGTTTAGAGATAGGCACCCTTATACTGTTTTCAAATGTTAATCAAATATTCAATTAACCGAATCTTCTTAAATATAATACTAGAGTTAAATTATTTATAACAAAAAAATTATACAGTTGGTTAAATGAATCCTATATTCTCAAAATATCATACTAATTAACGTAATCTCTGACGCATATTTTAAAATATAATCGCTCTCGTTTAAACTGCGGTTAATTTGAGTTACAGAACCGATATTTTTTCATCCGTTCAGATTAATCAACTTCCATGTTTTTTAGTTCTTGAAAGCATAGCTTTGGGAGAAGAACAAACAGCATGCTAGTATTTCTTTTAATCAATCAAATTATTATTTAAGAGATTGCTGGTGACTTACATAACAAGCTGTATGGAACTAATACCCAGTATACGATGCTCTAAGCTAAATTTGTAACGGGGTAAAATGTGAAGATTGAATTAAATTGCTGAGTAACTAGCAATCTCAAAAACTCCACATTTTGGCGTTCAGAAGATAAGAATGCTGAACAACAAACATCTGTCACCGTCGTCATCCGAGAATTCACCAGAAGCAAACGTTCCTTTCCCGTTGGAGTGGGAATACGAGCATGTCCGACTACCCCGAAATGGCCAGTATAAAACCCCAGCGCGGCCAATTTGAAATCACTTTTTGACTCGTATTTCCGGCTCTTGATTGATTCAAAAGTCAGAAATATACAGTCGTTCTTTTTCCTTTAAGAATTGTTCTTAAAAGATCCCAGTTAAATATTCCGATCCTGTAAAATTAACCAAGTGAATACAGTCCAGTATAATTAAATCCGTACCATACCTGCAAGTGAATTAATTTTCCAGTGTTCGCCGGTGTTGCATTAACCGTTTAACAATTTTTATATTTCCAGTTCGAGACTCCGACGCCGAGCGATCTACCGGCCCTCGACCGTAGGCAGCCGCCGTGAAAGTTTAATCGAGCCGACCGACCGGCAAAGGATCTTTTGGATTCGCATTACATTTGTTTCGCAGTGAAGTTGGTAATTATTTATCGTTGAACCTGCTTAGCTGTTTTAATATTGTTTATACCCGACCGACCGATTTCCGCGTTGGAGACCTTTGTATCGCTGGACGGGGGAGTGTTTGAATTCTCCCACGGCGATAAAGAGTTCTGCCAGTAAATTATTATAAAGTTTTAAACCAGTGTTCGAATTGGTGACGTAGAAACGTTGTAATCTTTTCTATTACCAGTTGAACCCCCCTGTATAAAGTTTGCCGTGAGCGTGGAGGAACTTTCACGATCCGTCAAATTTTAATTTGAGTACCCTGTATACTTGGACGAACCGGAGCAATTTCGGATACCCCAGAACGATACACAGCCTTCAGACGCAGAGAATCTTTTTGTGCAAGTCTGTGTGAGAGATTTGTCCCATATTTTATTTACGTAAGGACCAGAGAAACTTTTGGCCGGCGAAATAAGATTTGTTTAACACTGTGCCCGATAATTTTCCACTGTAGAATTCAGAGTCCCGTCCGATGAAGATTTATTAAAAAGCGAAGCCAGGTTAAACAGAATTCGAACCAAATACACTGTGACAAACGCGTAGTTTGAATTTTGCAATTCCAGGAAAGCTAGTATAAATTATTTCCTGTTTGAAATCGTTATTAACGTAAAATTGAGAGTAATACCTACCGATTGTTTATGCAGAACTGCCTAGGTCGAAGGAACCCCGAGGAGCTCGACGCGAAGCGATCATTGGGAATTTTATTTCTAAAATTCATGTATATTTTCGTAAAGTCGGCATACACTGCGAGAATCTTTATTCACAATCACCAATCTGAATTATTTACCAGAGAACTTGCACATTCGCGAATTCACAATCAAATATAATCGAGTATTTTCCTGTCACTTTAATTAGAGCAGTGGTGACAGACATCTTGCCACCTACGAACAACACGGAACACGCACACGGACGGCAACCAATCAGCGTCCGCTTCTTGGAGAGTAGCTACAACTTCCCCGAGTCTGTTGGAGCTACCAAAGCAGGGCACAGGGCCGTACCCAGGATTTTCGTTTATTTGCATTATACAGAATTTCATTTTATTTTTGTACAAACAGATTATATTTATTTCGGAACATTTATTAATAAACCTATTGTTATTTACAAGCTGTTATTACTGATCTCTGGACATCTCACGAGCTTACCCGAGCAATATAAGTAATTTAACGAGTGGCCCAATAAGCAAAAGGGAACTACGTTACAAATTGCTTTGAAATACAGTTGATACATAAATGAATTAGCCTCTAAAGATGTGCTTTATTGCCACTAGATTAAATTAGAAACTTCGGTTTTCAACGAAATTATAAATAATTGCAAAGGTTTCTGCCGAAAAACTTTCTAATGGCGTTAAGCCAATTTTGTGATTATGCGCACTTAAATATTTCAGCGTATCTTGTAAATGCTATTTGCAGCTATTATAGATAGCTAAATAGCTATCTAATTAAATGTATACCGTGCGAGTATTATACTACAGGGCGTTAATGATCACCAATAAACTCTCAGAATGAACTAAGGACAGGAAAACAATAAAAGAGTTCTCGGATTCGAAAGCACTTCATTATGGAGTTACAGCCTTTTAAAGTGGAACTTATTTAATCACTATAGTTGCAGTAAGAGTTTAATATTCTATTCTATTTCTCATTTAGGTTAATGTAAATGCTTACTTTCATTGAAATAACTGAACCAGTGAAATTTTTATATGGCATAGAGAAATATTTTTTTAAGAATTTTTTACATCCTTGCTCTTATTCGAATTCTATTTTAGGAATCTTATTTTTTTATAAACATCTCTCAAACTGTACTTTCTTTGAAAATGATTTAATACAACCATCTTCAAGGTAATTCAATTTTATGAATACTTCAGTTACCTCGAAACTTTTAATATATTATACTACTTGAGCCAATCTTTCAAGGGAAAACAATAAAAGGTTCAATGGGCATGTGTCCGAAAATGTTGTGTTTCGTAGGTAACGAACTTTTGAATATCAGTAAATTGTCAGAAAGAGAAAATTGAGGTAACTTCTACATGAAGTACTCTCGAACCAATGTTCATCAAAACTTTCTTTCTAGTCGTCAGCTTTCGAATTTAGTCTGAAAGTTTGACCTGAAGTATCTACAGATTTAGGGCAACTAAATTGAATTATTTAGAAATGGTTCGATTTTGATACTACAAATAACTCATAATTTAAATTTACTCGTTCTCACTTATAGCCATTAAACTGAATAAAATATTGTGTATTATTAAAACGTTGTATAAAGGACTTTGTTGAAGTAGTTTCTTAGTATTTTCCTGAGAATTCATTTATGCGCAGTCAGCGACAAAATAAACGACGCTATCAATAACGGGGTTAGGCAACACGTTTTTCATACGGCTGTTAGGATTGTAGGTCAGTGCTTCTCAAACTTTTAAGTTTTGTACTACATAAATAAGAATCAGACGATATATGTACAACCATAAAAACATTTCGTGATTCAAAGTCGGTTCATTCAATATGTTGTTTTTATATTGAAGGAATAAAACATTTTCAATATTTATTTTTAATTATATTCGTAAATGTAAATGAAAAAATGACAGCTTTCAAAACATTTGACAATTAATTAACAATATTTATGGTAAAAAACGAGTACACTAGATATACAAATCAAGAAAAAAGGAAAAATGGGAAAATAGAAATAATTTGAATTATTGACAAAAAGGCATTTAACAAAACACATATAAATTAACATATATATGTATATATTGCTATGTATTATAAATTTTAAATAAATATTAATTAAATAAATCAACAGCCCCACGTTCACTGCGCCATAAATATATGCCGTGTATTATAATTTTTATAATAAATATTAATTAAATAATGTATTCAACCCACGTTGATGGTGACATAAAGAATGCTATGTAACTTGTCTATAAAATAATTAACTAAATAAATTATATATTTGCCCAACTTTAGCTAGCTCAAATATTAAATACTGTATTATAATTAAGTAAAGAACATAAATAACTGTTTCCGTTGGTTGCGCTAATAATACAATTAAAATGAAATATTTTTATACACAAAGAAGTCAATTTTCTAAAATATACCAGCATATAAAAATAACAAAGATCTCAGGGTTAAAGTTCGTGGCCTCACCAAAGATAGCTATTATATATTATTATAATAAACCACACAACTACAAATTAAAATCTATTGTGATCTTAGCTTTATAATGTTATTGGTGAACAGACCTTTCATCTGGATTTCTTCAAAAACTGCTTACGGTAGCGTTTTGCGAACTTTTGAAACCAATGTTCCGTGGTAACAGGTTGCTGACCTTTTATAACTTCCACCGTTCAAGTTGTGAAAATCCATGGAAACACTTCAATTACTTGCGTATAAATACTTTAAACAAATCAGGTACGTAGATTGGTAATTCGTGTTATTAATTCAATCCAGTATTGTGTTTAATAAACATTAATTTTTATTATTTTTCCAGGAACTGAAGACATCACACCACGCAATTTTTAAATTAAAACATTATTTATAATTCGAACTCAAATTAAGATTATTGCTTTCTTCCAAAAATAAATTGAAACTTATATAAAACTTTCACATAAATTAAAATTGGTTAATTTAACATAACCTTATTACACTTTTGTAAACAACTTGGGCCACGCCCCTAATTTTCAATAATAGCTCTTAATATACTTTAAGTTTGAAATTAGAGCTCACACATAAAGCGTGCTTACTCGATGAACATTAAAACCATACTAAATTCCCAAAATTTACCAATTTAGTATTATTCTGCACATATACATTTTAAAATGGACCAATGGAAAAGCTTTGATTAATCAAAAATATTTACAGCTGACTTTAAACTTTAGAAAGAAGTTAATAACAATATTAATACTCTAAATTCTCACAAACAAACTTCAGAATCACAATCCTGATAAAATTTAGAAATTTTTGACATCAAACATACTGAAATCTGAGATAATAAATTACACATGTTAAAATTATTAAATTCTTACATTCTTTCTAAGTAATAAAACTTCTTCTACACTTCTTTTACATAACAAACAAATTAATTATAATAATAATTCCATATTGAAACATAAATTAAAGTTGTTACACACATATTTACAAAAGGTATATACAACGAGGATTGATCACTATGTGAGAGTAGATCAACAACCCCCCATATGGGGGAGGCCCTTGCCCAACAACGGGATGTTGCGGGCTAATAAAAAAAAATATACAACAATAATAACATATTTTATATTCCAGGGCCCTACACTGCCCAGAACAACCCAAAACATCGCCTACTTCGCACGTAGACGTCCATATCCTCATTTCCTAAGGAATATGCACAACACATCACTTTGTTCACTAACAAATCACATCGTAGTATCCTCCGATGATCGTACAAGACCTTTTACTCTAATCAGGTATACATTTGTCATAAATAATCATTGTAACATCTCAAATAACATTCATTGCATGATAATCAAACTAATTCTTTTCAATTTCAGGTAAAATCTGGATTCCTACCATCAAAGTAGTATCCTTTTACAATCAGAAAAGTAAAACCAATACCAATGCCAGGCTTACGGATAGTGAAGTGAATACGCATAAATAATTGTATTACTACGCACATGAAAATCCACGCTGGATACGCACTGCCTATTTTCAGAGAGTTTTTTCTGTAAATGTTTGGTGTGGCATAGTTAGTAACCATATTATTGGACGACACACTTCCATGAAAATTTATCTGGAAAATGTTAGTTGTATTTCTTAGGAACATTTTACCCGGGTTGATGGAAGATGTAGTATAATGTACCACAAAAACATTTGTATCATCGTGACGGTAGTCTAGGTCGCTATAGTTGGTTTGGTAGGAATTACTTAAATAATGTATATGGAGGAAATTTGAATGTAAGAGGAGCTGTGGATCCATGGCCATGAATAAGTTGCGACGTCACGGCACTACACTTTTTTCTTTGGGGTACATTAAAAATGTAGTATACAGAACTCCGGTAGTAAATGAGTTAATAAACATACGATTACGAAAATTTTTTTTTAAAAACTGGTTTATTTTTTGTTTTTTTTTTATATCCTTAGTTTTAACCCCAATGCGTGCTTTCTTTGTTAGATGCTATATGTATAATACTACTATAACTAATATTCGTAAAACTGTTAATGACTACAGTATAAAAAAAATCAGTAATCTCAGTTACTGTGACACATGTATATTCGGTTGTATCAACCACTTTTAAGGGGGACACGGTGTATTTTTAAATGGATCGCAACACGGGAATGTTAACATGTCGTACTGGTCATCTTGGGAACTCGATCTACAGGATCTTGCTATTTACGCTAATGACATCCAAGAATTGTCTGATATATACCGAAAACTACGAATAAATAAAAGAACAAGTTGAATTGTGTACCACATCAAAAAAGAGGATGAAAAGTTATATTGAACTGGACGAAAGAATTTACAGCACAATCAATGACTACATGGCAGAAAAAATACCATAGGGCAATGGTTACGAAAATTAATAAAAAAATAAGTCGTGTCTGTCATTCTTTGCAACGGTAAAAAGTGACGGTAGTAAATTTTTTCAAATAGTGGTAGAAGTGACATTTTTATTGCGAAGCCGAGTAATATTGGTATAATTTTATGTAAATAAACGGAATTTTCTTTATTGCAACGTCTGCCCCGACGGTTACTTGCGTATATTCAATAGTTATACTGCCTACTTGTTGTAATAGTCCGGCCTGGTGCCGGGTAAACTCAAAGCCAGGGCACACTGGGAATAAAAATTATTTATCGGATTAACAGTTTTATTCCTATTTATTTACACTTCTACCTTAAAACTAAAATATTGGATTCAAATATATATGTACGATAACACAACTAAAATACTGGATTCAAATATATATAAGAGGTATGATCAAAAAATACGGTGAATGAATTTTTATAGTACTATCTGCTGACGCTACAACCATTTGAAGTAATAAGTCAGATAGCCTGATCCTTTGAGATAATCAGTGTCAAGTTTGAACAAGTTGTGAGTTGTCAAGCGGCTTCCAGAGCCGAAAGAGTGAGGTCGTGTTTATCGTGTCTGTCGCGCATCATGGATTTTGAACAACGCCTGAACATTGTTTTGTTTTAAATTGCAAAGAAGTGCCAAAGAAGCTTATAAAATGTTAAAATCAGTGTATGGCGATAATGTGGTGACTCTGAAGACTGTTTACAAGTGGTATGAGCGATTTAAAAGCGGAAATGAGTCGGTTGAAGACGAGAAACGGTCAGGACGTCCTTCGACCTAAAAACAGACGAAAAGTGCAAAAAGTGGCAAAAATGGTTCGTTCAAACAGGCGATTGACTATTCGAGAGCTTACCGTAGAACTGAACATCTCATACGTATCCGTGCAAAAGCATTTTAACCGAAGATTTGCAAATGAGACGAGTGAGTGCGAAATTTGTTCCTTTTGATTCGAGAGTTTTTGGTCAGTTCACATCCGCCTTATTCTCAGGATTTAGCATCATGCGACTTCTGGCTCTTCCCAAAACTAAAAACCGTGCTAAAAGGAAAACGTTTTGATACCATTCCCGACATTGAGAGGGCAACGACGGAGCAGCTGAAAGCCGTTCCGAAAGAAGCCTTCCAGAGATGCTTCCAAACATGGAATCACCGTTGGGATAAGTGCATCGCTAGCCAAGGAGAGTACTTTGAAGGAGATTAATTTAAATTTGATGTAACCTTATTATTTCGTTCGTAATAAAATTCATTCACCTCATTTTTTGATCACGCCTCGTATACAACAATAAAACTAAAATACTAGATTCAAATATATATATACAATAATAAAACTAAATTACGGTGTTCTAAAAAACGAAAATTGAAGCTACCTTGGCCCGGCCCTGGAATGTCGACGGTCTCGTCGCTGGGACAGCGGGGAGCGGGACCGGCGCGATGCAGTGTTGGCACGGACAGCTGGCTGCTCGCTCGCTTGTTTTGGAGGCCACGCTGTTAACAATTAAATAAATTTCTATTATTATAATGGAAGAAACGGGATTACTCGCAGCTCCCTGGAACTCGTTTTCTCGATTACCTATATAATTCGTTCCGGGTACCTATAACTGGAATAATAGTGATATGAATTTTTCGGCGTGGCAGTGGCCCTCGCCGATCTTAATCGTGGGGCTGTGGAATGTTCGCGTTTTCGCCAGTATTGTGTAGTCGTTCAGAATTATTAATGCAAGCATTAATGGAAAGCACGGGTCACCCCAGTCTAACAAAATAGTGTTGCGATATTCGTAGTAAATTCTTTAAACTACTCTCAATGCGGTGTCTTCCAGGTCAGGAGAAAATACGTTTTAAATGTTCGGGAGAGTTAAAGGCCTCCACTAAATGAAAGCTCGGGTTTCCCCAGTCTAGCAAAATAGTGTGGAACTGAAATCATTAACAGGATTACCTTGTCAAAGAGCGGGTTTCCCCAGTCTAAGTAAGGGTAAACGGAAAGTAATCAATGGATTAAACTGTCAAAGCGCGGGTCACCCCAGACTAATTCAGTGTTCAATGGAATTCTAGGATTTTCAGGTATGCGGTGAACTGGGTTTAGTTAAAGGATTCGGTTTAGAAGTTCAGGTTACTGGACTGGCTTTATACTGGTCTCGGAGTTGGACTTCCTCTCCGGATTTCGATGTAGAAGATCTGGTTCTAGGACTGGTTTCTGAGCTGGACTTCTTCCTCTAGATCTCGACTCAAAAGTTCTCGTTTTCAGGACTGGTTTCTGGGCTGGACTTCTTCCTCTGGGCCTCGACTCAAAGGTTAATGAATTTTCCTCAAAAATTCATTTTTATATTGCTGGTCCGGCTGATCTCACTCGTTCTGGCGTCGTGTCGGGCCGGGTACGGAGTGGGGTCGCGCATCGGCTTGCGACTACCAGCGCCACTAGCGCTTTTCCGGTGAAACAACAACGCGGAAAGTTTCTAAATAAATTTAAAAGGCGTTCTGGCCGGGAACTTCGTTACATTGTTGTTGCTTTGATTAAGGGAGGTCAAGGACGCGGTTTTCCAAGTATCTTTATGTATTTAGGCCATATGTGACCCAAACTATGAATTAGTGAACTAGTGATTTATAACGCTTCACACATCGCAATGGCACGAGAACTACGGCTTTATTTCTTATCCGACAGGAGGTGCAGTTTGAGATTTTTCCCCTCTAGAAAAATATTAACGATCTCTTTCAGGATCGAGCCAGCGTCCTGGGATCTATAAATATATATACATATGAAATGCGCTAAACACCATACCATCGAGGTCGGCATACTATCTACTTAATTAGGCGTTGAATTTTGGTGTAAACATCAGCTAGTTCTTGGATGTTATTAGTGTAACTCCGGATTACAAGTATTTCAAGACCATGTTCCCGTGTTGAAAAATAAGCCAGGTAAACATCTCAAAGTTCCCGAGTTGCGAGATTCCCGCTTGGCAATTAACCGGCGCACCCCGTATATAACAAATTTTAAAAAGTCGTTTTTTGAGTGTCAGGACTTTGGAAAATATCTCCAAATACAATGTTAGTTATATGATTCTATATTTTTATTTTGTATTTTAACCCTTTCTGAGTCACAAGGTCGCAGATTGTCAGACGTTGTATATGGCTCGTCATCTAATGTGTGGTAAGACGATTATATTAAATGCTTGTTAACAACATTAGTTTGCGTCGATTTTAGTTTTCTAAACATATTGTAGCCTTAGTACACTTTAATTTGTAGTGTTAATTGTAAAGGTAATATAAAAAGTGAATAATTTTAGACTTCCTCAAACGAAAAACATCTAGTCTGCAGGAAAGGAGAAATCAAATCGCAATTGCACTAAACGCTGGTTTAAAGCGAACACTAAAAGTACTTTACAAAAAGAGTTCGAAGAAAAGGAGCTGACAAAGGATTTTTTGTTTCATGGAGACCGAAGCCCTTTGTTGGTAAATACCTTTCAGGAAGTGTAGACTGCTGCTTTGTACCTTTTTCGCCGAGTCGAAAGTGCCAAATAATTAATTCTTAACCGCGTAAGACTAAGCAGTGAACGGTAAAAATTGGACCTTTGCAAGGGACTTCTTGTGTAGCACTATTACAAATTTATTGCCTCATTGCGAGAACTACAAGCTCATTACATGATTCACAAAGTACCTAGTAAACCTTCAGGATTGCCGAAAACAGAACTAAAATCAGACACGGGTTATGCGAGTTCTTAGGGATATCATAAGAGAAACTCGTAAATTTTATATCTGCCCGAAGCAAAAGTTCCTTCTATAAGGAATGCGGGTTATTGGCGAGCAAATAAATTCGATAATAAGATTCCTTGCGTTTATGCTACGGCACTGATGGAAATTCAAATCCGTCAGTCAGACATCGAACTTTATGCGCCATAATTTTCCTACTGCTTTCGTTACTCGGAATTATCATTTTAATTTGGTAGTGAAATAGAATATTTTTGAAACTTGTCAATATTAAAAGTTTCAGTTGGCTTTAAAATGTACAACAGGAAGGTTTTTCGAATTGGTTATTTCCGTAGTAGAGTATTTCAAATGTGCTGTGTTTACATAGTTCGTTTCCTTTGTGAAAAGCCTTTTCATTTTCTTGTTGGAATTTAACAATATTACGAGATCTGACCAACAAAAGAAAATAAACTTCGGAATTTCGAAATAAAATTAATATGGTTTTTCCAATATAATTTTCTTAATGCCCGACTTAATAGAAAAATTGTTACAGATCAAATTCTTTTCGTTTGACTGGTTTGGCTCAAAAAAACACTACGGAAAATTGTCTGTACGTTCTTATGATCTTTAATTGTCAGTTTTCATTACAGTTTTGTTGTAATTCGACCTTACATATGGTGGAACAGGAACATTAGTGTTCTCAGAACCAGACTGAAACAGTTAAGCATCTTATGAGATTTAGCATATTTATTTTATCAAAGTACATAGATAAGAAATCCCTTATTTTCTAGGCTAGAACTTGAAAGAGGAGTACCCCAGATTGATTTTGTTTTAAATTTGTAGTGATAAATTAGGCCATATATTGAAAATAGTAATATAAATTCTGGTAACAATGCATCACCATACCATTATCTCCGAAATCTGATTGGGCTAGTTCTAGGTCACTTGCTCGTCATCGATTGCTCGAGGGCCGATTACTCCCTACGAAAGATACTCGCCAAGACAGTTGTTCGTCAACCAACTAGTACTGCGAGCTAAGTGTATCTGTACCAACGCAGGAAAGCTAGTTTATACTTTGTTATGCACCTTGGTTTGTAAATTAATTTAGTACATCTTCTGTCTCATGATTAAAACCTTTACTTTTATTTTTAGATACGGTAGAGGGAGAGTATTACTTTTGTTTTGAAAATATTTAAATATTTTATGAATATATTCGTTTATTGAAGTCGCTTGAGTTTATTACCTGATTACTAAAATTTTGGAAACTTAAAATGCTGTTTCGGTATCAATATAGCAATTTTAATGATGTTTTGATACGTTATTAATAAGAAATAGTTTATAAATATGTTCTACATAAAAATCAGAGATATTTCTAGTTAATTTTATGATGAACAAATATAATATTCTCTATATAAATTCAAATACAAGAACACGCAGCCCTGCTTGGACTATCAACAGTCCTTAGAGGAATGCATGCTTTTTAAAATTACCAACAGCGTACACTAATTGACTACAAATAATATTTTATTTTAAAAACAAATAGCTTGTGAGTATCTGTCCGGCGAGCAATCGGCGTGGCAAGCAAACAGTTGTCGAGCAGAAAGACCCGCGAGCAAACGACAGGCTAGCAAACGATGGCGAGTAAACGGCGGCGAACAAGTGGGCGAACACGGCTTGCCCTTGTAGTCCCGTTTACAAACCGGTAGCGTTTCGCATAAAGACCATGTTCTACTAGAAATGTTTGTGTAACCACTTTAATACCAGTTTTCATAAAAATGATTTTTACAATGAGTGAAAACCAATCTTCAAAACATTTTCTCCCGCGCTAGGTTATTTATTTCATTTTTAAATGCGTCAAACGCTTCTTCGGCCGATGTAAAACGTAAACCCCGTAACTTACTCTTTACACGCGGAAATAAAAAGGAATCATTAGGTGCTAGGTCTGGACTATACGGCGACTGACCCATTATTTCAATGTTTTAGGCATTCAAATACTCAGTCGTTCGAGCAGTAGTGTGCACCCGAGCATTATCTTGATGCAAGATGATCCTTCCCCTTGGACGTTTTTCACGAATATTGTAACGAAGTTCCCGGCCAGAAAGCGTTTTTAAAATTTGTGCAGAATTTTCCGCGTTGTTGTTTCATCGAAAAGGCGCTGGTGGAGCTAGGAGTTGCACTCCGACGATGGCCCCACTCTCTACTTCCTCAAAAGCGACGCCGACCCGAGCGAGGACAGCTGGACCAGCATTATAAAAGCAATTACCGGGGAAAAATTATTAACTTCTGAGTCAAAGCCTGGAAAAGGAAGTACAGCTTCAGAAACAGTCTACAAACCAGTCCAGTAACCGCGAACATTAACCGAATCCTTTAAATAAACCGAGTCCACTGAATACCTGAAAATCCTAGAAATCCGTTCAACACTGATTTGACCTGGGTAAGCCCGAGTTCTTGAAAGTGTGCCCTACCTTTACTTTTCGTTCAACACTAATTTGACTTGGGGAAACCCGTGTCTTGACGTGTTGTCCTGTAGTTGACCTTATCCCGTGCATTTAAAACGTATTTACGTATTTTCAACTGGCCTGGAAAACACCACATTGAAAGAAGTTTAAAGAATTTACTACGGATATCGCGGTACCATTTCGTTAACCTGGGGCAACCCGCGTTTCCGTTTGGAACTCGCTTTAAGAATTCTAAACAAATCCGGCGTCCTGCTAAAATCGCTAAACCAAGACATAATAAACACAGCTGCCAAATCTGCATAGCCGTTCACTGCACGATCGCTAACATTCGCATCACTGTTAATTCCAGTTCTGAGTAACCGGAACGAATTTCATTTATTACTAGGTAACCGATAAAACGAGTCCAAGGAAGCTGCTAAAATCCAGTTGCTGCGAGTAATCCCGTTTAACTTCCATTGTAATAATAAAAATTAGTTAGTTGTTTAGCAGTTGTGAATCTATCAGGGAAGCGAGCGTGCTGCCCAGCTGTCAGTAACCAACTACGGCATCGCGCCGTCCTCCGCTGACCCGCGCGGCCCGCATCCAGACTGAATTCCAGGACCGAACTAAGGCAGCTTTGATTTGCATTTAAAACCGTTTTGATTTATTATTGTTGTAATTTGTTCAGAATCTAGTATTTTAGTTTCCGTTATTCGTGTACATATTTAAATCCAGTATTTTAATTTAAGTTAGTATAGTAAATAAACAGGAATAAAACTGTTGATCCGATAAATACTTTTATTCCCAGTGAGCCCTGGCTCTGAGTTTACCCGGCACCAGGCTCGGATATTACAACATTTTCGACAACTTGAGGCAAACAAACTGTAGTGTGCCATTCAGCATTGACAGTACGACGATCCGCCAGTGCTACAGTGGAAACATGTCCAGGAATTCTTAAAAAATTCGGCTATTTTCACGAACAACTTTAGATGGAGCTGATTCGTTCTCAAAGACCCAAACTGCCGACCGTTGCTTTCTTTCGGGATCATAGCAGTATACTCACGTTTCATCACCTGTAATTATATTCTACACCAAATGAGACGATCCATTATCCAAGCGATCCAGTATAGATTTGCACGATGTTTTCTTTTTGAACTGGGGTCAAATTGTAGGGAATTCAACGGGCACAAAGCTTACGTGCCATCAAATGTTTGTTTAAAATGGTGTCAATTGTTTTCACACCTATCTTTAAAGTTGCTTGAAAACTCCTGGCAGTCACATGCCGGTTCTCTTCAATCACGTTTCGTACAAGACGAATATTCTTTTCGGTAACTGCCGTTTTTGGCTTAGGAGCTCGAAAGTTGTCATTTAAGGAAAGTCGACCACGTTGAAATTTATGGTACCACCGCTTTATGGTAACTAAGGAACATGACTTGTCACCAAACACTCGATTGATATCCTCCAAACATTCTCTCCGGCTTAAGACACGCGTGAAATTGTAAAAATCACAGCTCCATAATATTCTTTATTCAATTCCATGATTTCTTGGGGAAAGGATTACTTACTTACTTAATTATGTATTTAAAAAACCTTCAAGTATATTTGATAACTTTCACTATAATTAAGCTTGTAAAAAACAACGTTAAAATGTCAAGAAAAATTTGTTTCAAAATATGACAGTCTGCTAGATAGGTTCAGCGGAAAGAGAACAGCCCTCGTATTTATATAGTGTGCGTATTTTGATGTCATCATCCAAAATAAATGTATAAAATAGAATTTTCGTAGACAGTATAAAAATATGTGCTTAGTTTTGCAGCTAAAATGTGTATAGTCCATATCATACCATTGTAAAGCTGTGTTTATATACATTCGAAAGGCAAAATAAAAAATATTGCTACGCCTTTAATAATAATCAGAAGTTTATATGACTTTCGGTTATAACAGAAGGGATACGATGTTGCTACATCCACGTTTATTGATATCCACTTTAAGTTTTCATGTATCATTGTTCGATGTCCTAGTAGTTTAAATCCAAAAAATTAGGTGATATCTTTATTTCGAATTATTTATTACATTCCTTTATGTCAGTAAGTAACTCACAGGTGTCCATATATTTGCACGTAAGAAAAAGTCATGGTTTGTTAATGTTAAATGGGTGACTGATAATCGTACTTAATTTGTTGAATTTTGCGATGGAAACTACAGTTGTAGGGGCACCTGCGTTGTCTTAGTGAAAAATTATTTTTTCTAATCTATACCTGCTTGTTTGTCTAACTAGTCTAACAGTTTAGTGTAGTAATTATTTGTTAATGCTGTAAGAGAATCTATATTTATAGCATTTCAGAAAATTGATGTCATTATAATTCTAGATTTTCTAGACATTGCCGCCCTCTTTTAGTGGCTGAGAATCGCCATGCTTCCACTATTTTGATTGTTGTTTTGTTTCGGGTGTATAGCCAAGTTTCAACTGTGGTTACAAATCAATGCGCAAAACCTTTTCGGTTGAAATACTCTTGAGTAGTTTGCATCTGAATTCGGTTTTGTTGAACTGTTAGCAAATATGAGATCTAGCTTGCGGAAAGTTTTTTCATGTCTAATGCGTCAGTTAATTAATATACTACATGTACGTTCATTTGAGATGTTTACAGTCTTAGCAACTTGAAAAATCTAGTATCCTGAATAATATCCTGATTGTTGAACTTTTTGGATGTTTAAATTCAGTAGTTTACTTAGACAGAGTCGAAATCGACGGTACTGGTGTCCCTTAAAGTATTTGTCATAACAGAATGAATATCCAATAAATATTCATCTATAGTATAATATATTACCTTTTCCACTTTTAAATAATTACCCCAATACTTTTCTGTCAAAAATTATGTATATGTAAGCAACTATGTGGCAGAATAGTTTGATATTTTACAGTTGTTCTCACTAGAGATGATACAGTTGCTGCACTAATAATTTACGATTTTTTAATGCCTTCCGTACTGCACTCTGAACATTTTTCAAACAATTCTCACAAGACAAAAGTACATTTTTCAGTTATTTAAAGCAAGCCGAGGTTCATTCATTTTACGTGTATATATTTGACGGAAAAGGTAAAGATTCTAATTCTTGATGAGCGATAGTCTATTTACTTTTTTTACTGGTGGTAGCATAACTAATTCAAAATATACATTTAAGAACAGCTGTTTATATCAATACATGCTTATTTTTAATTTATTTCTACAGTAATTTTGAAATTATATAAACGCTTGGCTGTCTACAGAACTATTATTAGACCCTAGGCAAGTAAACTACAGTTTATTGATCTCACATATGACTTCACAGACAAATGCAAATATCAAACTTTACTTGGTATTTTTACGAGCCTTCAGTTTATCTTACAGATAGAGCTCTTGTTTAAACGCCTTTGTGATGCACTCAACTCGAACAAGAAAGATTGTTCAAGTTTTCGTGGAGAAGCCGTATTATTTACATAGTACCGTGAGGCGTTTTAAATTCTGTACATCTATCTGTTTTAGAGAAAAAAGCTAACAAAATTTCGGTATTTAAGAGTATCTTTTTATAGATTTTAATAATTTTCTAGTAAAATGTCTATAAGTTGCATAAAATTTACGTAAATAATTAAGTACAATAGCTTAAAACAAAGCTTTCACTGGCTATTCAAGTACAGTTTCATTTATTTAACAATTGAGTTGCGAAATATACCCGATTTTTAAGCGGTTAGTATTTAATAAAAGAACACGATATACACAACACTAAAATAAAGATTTAACTAATGTTTTACAATTAGAGGAATACTAAGACTTTGTTATCAATTTATTGTATTGTATATTACACGTCTTCTCGTTTACGTTGCATGCAGTTCGTTGTCGAGTATGAAGTCAGATAGCCTCAAGCCTCAGGATGGGCACGAATATATATATATATATATATATATATATATATTGCTGTGTAAGGGGTTATAAATAATTAAATAAATACTACTAGTTGATAATTATAACGTTGGTAGGGGCAAATAAAAATAAAGTGAAT
>JABXWE010014136.1:0-14450 GCA_014611495.1 Limonius californicus
AAAATACAATTTTGTTTGCGAAAAAATCAAGGATAAAACTATAGTTATTAAATATTTAAACACTAAAGATCAGCAAGCGGATATTCTTACTAAAGGATTGCCCACTGTACAATTTATCAAAAATCGTGTATCCTTAGGTTTAAAGTTTTGAAGATGGAGAGGGAACTCCATTTAAGTTTAAAGTTTTATTTGTAATGTGAAATTAAGTTGAGTTTTAGTTATTTTTGTAAAGAGAAAAACATTAAGAGAGGGTGTTGTAATAGTAATGTATTTTCTCTTAGGTTGGTAGTAAGATGGTGTCAAGTGTCACTAAATGAACGTAGAGAAGAGGGAAATGTAACGATACGTATTTATGGTTGTTGTTCATAAGTTACATGTATTACAATGTGCATTCTGCTAAATAAAGTTAATAACAATTAAAACAAGAAAAGCAAAAAGGTGGTTTACTTCTAGGTGTTATAATTGCATTGACAGTAGTTATCACTGGAGAGTGGTCAGACGTCAAATCAAAACTGGCTTTTATATTTAAGTGTCTTCGAGAAATACCTGATCACAAAGAAGTCCAATAAGTCTAGAACTTTTACAGGATCCGTTGGCCAGTATGTAGGTTCATAGGTGACCCATCTGTTCTTGTAATACCTGATATAGGATTCTGCCTCTGCCTGGGGGGGATAGGCGCGATCCCCAGTGAGTATGCTTAGCGTTGTAGTCTCTGCCAGCCATGAAGCTATTTCCAAAAGAAGTGAAGTATTCTTTCAAACCTTCAATGTTGGGGCGATAGTTCGGTGGACAGTATGCTGCTGAGATTACCAGCGGACCCTATTTCTATGCTAGTTGCTTGGAAGGAATTCCTTTTATATACTGGCAGTACACAGTACTTTATTTGCTTTCTAATGATTAGTGCTGATCCTCCTCTCACTCTACGATCTGCATCTGGATGTTGTTGAGTATCATATATAATGTAATCCGGAATTTTGAAGTGCGTTTGGGAATTGAAGTGTGTTTCTGCTATTAATAGTACGTCAATACCCAGAATCTTAAGCTTGGCGTCTTTCCAAGGCTGGATGGTCGCCATTTTTTCCTTGAGCCACGCTTTGGAGGGCTCGTCGGCACAGGTGACGTAAATCACCCTAATTCAGACCAGCGAAACTCGTCGAACCGGGGCAGGAACATCGGTAGGGAGATCTTTCCCTATCGAGACCAGCCCCCGCTGAACCAGATTCGCCTCTTCGCGAGAGCTTCACCTCGGGATAATTAAATCCCGTGATGGCAAACCTCATCGCGCTGTTGACCGCTTGGCTGTACGTTCGTTATATTTTAGAAATACTTCTACTTCCTGTTTGTGGCTTTGTGGCCTGACGTGAAAGCAACTATGATCCGTTTCTATACTAAAAAAAAATTCAATAATCTCAGATGCTGTGGCAGATGTATGTTGGATTGCGTCAACTACTTTTAAGAGGGAAAACTTAGCTAGCCCACCCTGCATAAACACAAGGATATTTTTTAAAAACCACTATCTACGTTGAATTTTTAGATCAAAAACACACTTTTTCTTTAAAATTTCATATTGAATTTTCTTGGAGGGAAAACAGCATATGGTACGGGTAATTTAAAGAAATTGGAAAAATTAAACACGTTACATATGTATTGTATATTCATGTATTAAGAGAATAGTTAAATATGGAAAGAAATTTTTAGTGCTAGTAAAAATTTTAAAATAGAAATAAATACAAAGGTAAGACACATGAATATGCATTAAAAAAGAATATAAAATTAAAAATTATGGACGTATTGAAGTACTGGAAGTTTTCAAAACAAATGCTTGTAGTTCACAAGGGCGCCATCTTTAAAGTCCGGCATTTGTTTTGCACCTCACTCTAGAACAAGTAACTAAAACCAAACTTGAAAAATCAAGAAAACAAATTTCCGCCAAACATAAAGAATAGAAAATAATTACAAATGTGCAGAGAACAAGAAGGTATTTCTATCCACAACCAAAATAAGACGAATTTAATTAGTATTATCTACACTGGGTCTTTTATTACTGTTGTTCAGCGTGATATAAAATTTTAGTCCTTCTAAACTGCTAACAATAAAAGGCAGCATTGATTTCCTATATTGACTAATTTAGTCATTCATTTAGAAGAACTAAATTATGTTTACCAATTGGCCATATTTGTCACTAAGGAATTTGCTTGCGTGCATTGGCAGCAATAATATTAGACTGCCACTACAAGCAATGAAATATGTTTTCTGGCAATATCTACTTGCAAATGTCCCAGTGAGCCCAAATACAGTTAATTCGAACCTTCCTAACATAACATAGAGTGATGCAGCAATACCGAAGCATCACTATAGATGTCCTTACTTTGCTAAGTACTTGTTTAACGATTAGTAATTATGCTGAATAGGAAAGTTCCTTCCAAAATTATGCAACTAGAAATAAAATCATAACACACTTCCATTAAGGTTCAATAAAAGGAAGAGATATATATCTATATCAACAAGGTTTACAAAATTTTAAGAATTTGTAGGTATAACAATGAGATTAAACATCTACAAAATTCCCAATGCATTAACTTAAGGTTAAACATATCTTACTCTTACACTTATGCAGAAACAGGTGGAAACAAAGACGAATATTAACAAATGAGCTTTCCATAATTAATATTTAGTGGCTACACATAAAATTAAGCTGATTGAGGCAACATGAATCTACATAACCATTCAGTTTGAAAATACAGCTGTGTTATACGTTTTACAACGAGGATAAAATTTGCACCATAGTTCAAAAGCTATGTTATCTACATCTATGATCTCCTGAAAGATAGTTGTGACCTTTATGGTATACAAATTGAAACAAACAACTTGCTGATTTTAAACAAAACGAATTGTACCCATGGGCTACGCAAGACGCTTTTTTTACCTTTTTGCGTCGCGCTTTGTTTGTGTGATCTTTTCTGAAGCGCGAAGGTTCTTTGTATGAGTTTATCTGCAGGCGAATGGTTACTCCATGGATTGAATACAAACGCATCTAATTAACGCGCACACTAAAAGTTGAGACAAATGGAGGGGATACGGAATTACTGAAGAGGTTGTTAAAGTCTATTGGACTGGAAACAGTGCGGTGGAATCCATAACGTTAACTTTGTTAATATTGCAAGGTGGAAATTCTATTACACTACATTTATATGATCAAGAGAATTTGAGGTACGGAATATGAAAGTTTAGTTTTAGCATGGTTAAGCAAATACAATTATTTTTTAATCAATTGACTACTGGAATCCAATTTTTATATGAAAACGATTTTCATTCACAATTACAAATAGTTTAACCTTTAAATTCAACCTACTGACAAAAGATTTAAAAAGATGGCAGACAAGTTCCTTGAACCAAGTTAAGATGTGATTTTTGTATACTATAATCAAATTCTCTTGATCCTACTATATACAGGGATTCCCAAGCAACACAGTACAAGTAAACTGTATAAACTCTATTTGTTGAGCATTGAGCTAGAACGTCAACAAACGCACGTGTTTGACTCACCCGAGCACGCGCTGCGATTGGTCTACGCTAGATAACGCTAATGCTTCATTACTTTACCTTTACGTTGCACTTTTAATTACTGGGTTAATTTTGTGTGCTTTTTGAGCAGTGCTTACCGGTTTTCGCAGTGTTTGTACAGTGCCTGGTGCTTATTTTCCTAAAATGGAGCAAGTTGTCCCAGAAACGTGTAATCGTAGGGGGCATCCTACTACAAAAGAATTCTGACGGCGCGAACGTTAATTTAGAAACGCAATGAATATTACGTAAATACACATCCGGTAAATCAAAGCACCTGTTAAGCGTTTGTTTACGTTCTAGCTCAATGCTCAACAAATAGAGTTTAGGAAAATGTACTTCCAGGATACTTTTGCCATGTATGGCTGATAATGTTTTAAATACCATAGTAATAACTTTTTCCAGCATTTTTGGTGGGTAAGCTGATTTTCTTCTAGGCAAGTCTTGGGTTCCAAACAAGTTTAAAAATTTGATTATAATTTTTTAAAATTTAATTTGCACCCCGAATCTATCACTAAATAATTAGGTTTTAACTTAATTACAACTGGTGGTATCGCTAATGTAAAAATTAAAAACAAACTTCCTTCAAACAGATTGAAACTCAAGGTTTGTCCTTACAAAACAGCCATTGCACCACAAAATACTACATATGGTTATTACTAAAACACACCCTTAATTTGTATTTTGTTTCAATTCTTACTTCATTTAAAAATGGATAGGTACTTATGATCTTCTTAATTAACCAATACTAATAATATGCAGCAGCAATAATACAGTTTACATTGTTAGCTAAATTCCCCTGGGATACAAAACATGAAAAATTAAATTACCCATGCATCTTGTATGCTGTGTACTGACTTTGAATAGGGAAAATACATGCGTTGTGGAATTCGTTAATTTTCCAGAGATTATGTCAATGTTCTAGTTTTATAATACCAAATTAATAGTAATTTCACCAAATCCAATGCGCGATTGCAGTCAGCGTGGCATAGTGGTAAAAGGTTAGCTTTGAAATGCGATCTTCGCAAGTTCGAATCCTCCCTTTTACTTTATTTTTTTTAATTATTTTTTTATTAAAAATGTTTTATTTCTGCAAATCCACGTATATTATTATTCTCTAAATACACAACCTTATTGAATATTGTAGATAAATTACACCAAGAACTCTTGCTTAAGTGTGGAGATATTTTTACAATTGTTTGAGTTACTCTTTCAATGCAAATGGTAATTCATGTGAATATTTGATTTAATTAGAATTAGCGTTAAACTATTTAATTGATATTATTAAATGTGTAAAGGTACATTTACCAATTACATTATTTTATTATTTTGTTTCTTATGGAACCCAAAAATGCGTCTATTTTTTGTGATGTGTATTTAGAGAATATAACACAGTTGGATTTTCAGAAATATTTTGTATAAAAAAAATAGAGCAGAAGAGAGGATTCGAACTCCCGAAGTTCGCTTTACAAAATATATCCGTAACCGCTACGTCACGCCGGCGGCATTCGCACATCACATTTGGTGGTATTACTACATCTCTATAAACCATTTCATTTTTTTATAAATTTATCAATTAATTTGATATTCTAAAAATAAAAAGTAGATCTAATATCTCTAAAATCAACGTCTCTTATGCCTACACCTTGTATTCGAAGCGTTTTTCAACATGGGAGTAGGAAATTAAAGAATTCAACAAACGCATGTATTTTCCCTATGGAGCAGTCAGCACACGGTATACTTTGTTGTTGCTTGAGACACCCTATCGAAGATCCAAAAAAGGTAAAAACATACAATAATTTATCTTTAAAACCATTTCCTATTACTTTATTTTCAACTTTTTCTTTAAAATGCCTTTCCCACGTCAATACACAGAAACGTTTAAGTAATTAATTTATTTTAACATGTTCAATAATAATTTCAAATGCTGGAATGTAACCGAAGGAATATGGGATGCTTTGAAGCAAATATACATTTTGAAAGTACTTTATGATTACCACCTTCCTTCGGCAGATTAATGTAGCAGCACTGAGTTTGCATTTCTGTTTTACAATTACTCAATAAACTGATATTCTAATTCCTATAAAAACATACCATTGATATCAATACCGCCATTTCTTTATTCAGAATGAAACAATTTTAATAATAATAGTGTTAGGTAACAAAAATGTTTAATGCATTTAAATAATAAGTTTCTTCAACCCTGAACCACTTATTTTAGCTAAACATTTGGTATTTAGAAGTTTTATAGCTACGAAACTTTTACAACCATGTGGGACACCAAATGGGTCAATAGTTACTCAATATGACAAACCCTTTGAACAGGCAATTACTGTTTAAGCATTAACTCCACCTACATCTACTAACCTAACCGCAAAAATAAGAGAAACGTTGTTTACTTTACACAAACATAATGCATGCATTTTAGTTGAATTACAGTTAAACTAAAATATGCAACAATTTATCCTAGTAAACTCTATTTGTTGAGTATTGAGCTAGAACGTCAACAAACGCACGGGTTTGACTCACCCAAGCGCGCGCTCGATAACGCTAATGCCTCATTACTTAAGGAGTAATTGACGCTCAAAACCTTTACTTTGCACTCGTAATTACCGGGTTAAGTTTGTGTGCTTTTTGAGCAGTGCTTATCGGTTTTCAGAGCGTTTGTATAGTGCCTGATGCTTATTTTCCTAAAACGGAACAAGTTGTTCCAGAAACTGTAATCGTACGTGGCGTCCTACTGCTTTAAATGAAAAACAATTAATAGTAAAATTGTATAATTTGACGTTAGAAGAAAATCCTGAGATTTTACTGACTGACATTGTACAATTTGTTGCTAAAACGGTGGGTGTTAGTGTTGCAACAGTAGAAAGAATTTTAAAGGAGTTTTGGGATACTAAAATTTTGTCTTCTCCTAAATTTCCCGGAGTTAGAAAAAAAGTTGAAATTGATGATGCTGTTTTCTTTGCAATTCGTAAGAAGGTACGTGCTATTTTTAAACAAATTGTAATTTTTCTGTACTATATGCGAAACTTATTCCTAAATTTGCATTTCTGAGCTTGGTAAATTTCTGTGTAAGTTCACGAATTTTTTTCGGAGCGAAATACCAACCATAAATACATTTACTTAAAAAAATGGTTCTTTTCAGAACCACCAACTCTTTTAAAAAAGAATTCTGACGGCGCGAACGTTAATTTAGAAATGCAAGGAATATTATGTAAATACACATCCGGTAAATCAACGCACCTGTCAAGCGTTTGTTTACGTTCTAGCTCAATGCTCAACAAATAGAGTTTAAGTGAAATATCTCATAAGCACTAAAATTACACAAATTTGATAATTAACCAGTTTTGTATGTGATTATACATAGCTTTGATAAATATTTCAAAATTTAGCTGTGTAAATTCAACTTTATATTCATCAAAGTGCGGGGGAATTAAGGGCAAGATACAGTTGAACGTGCAAATGCAAGCGTTGCTGTATATTTATGATACTTGCAGATTATATAATGCAGCCATTGGTGAATCCCAGTTTGAAACAGTGAAACTTAAAATTTTCCTTAAATTAGCATATTTAAAAACTGAGGTTTACAAGACCTTCCTATAGTGCTTTATATGCCTCGACTTGTGCGTTGTATATCACATATTTGATATAAGAGACATCTACATGTAACTCAGGTAATGAAATTTGTGCAAGAAGTTTCTTTGAGCTAGTTTTGCAGTGCCTTTTTGTGAAAGTGCAGGTATATGAATGATCTTACTTTTCTCGATAATGTTATTATATTTTTTAGCCGCTTAGGCTAAAAAATATAATAATGGTAGCTTATACCACGACGTTTTTATTTTCAGGTTAGCACCTCTACAGTTATTAAAGCAATTCATAAATTGGAACAAAAAAGAATATTTTATAATGTTACCTAAAGCCAAATGAATTACACGACATACCAAGTTTTGGCATTGTTTATCATAAAATATTGCAGAAAATTATATGAATACAAGCAGAGCATGGTATACTTATCAAAAACCCGTTAAACCAATTATTGGAATATTTGAATTTTTCCTATTGGCAATGTAAAATCTAATAAATTCATTCAGAGAAACTGTTTACATAATTTAATAAATAGATGAACATTAATGATATACAAAAATGCATAAAAAATAAACACATTAAACTATTGAATATCTATAGCACAATCAACCAATCAAACCAGTTCTAAACTATTTTTTGTACGAGTATGATTACAATAGGAATTTGAATCATTGTAACTTTTCTATCTGTCTAGTCTAAACAGAGGAGAGTAAATAAAAACATTACCTAATTGTGCGCATTTGTCATCAAACTTAAACAACCCGTTGAAATTATAAATAATATTGCATTTACTTATTCATTAATGTCTTTCTTTGCTGGTGTTATCGTAGATAATTATTGCCAACATGCAATAACCTTATACTGGCACAACAAACACAAAAATGTTGACATTTAAGCATACCTTGAAGTTACTTTCTGCTTATTCTTCAAACGTGATATCCACTCCTACCTAATATGAGAGGAAGACGTCATGATTGGAGAATAAACTAAAAACATAACCTCATTGTACGCTTTTGTTGGTAATGGGGACATGACTAAAACATTCAAAACTTCTCTTTTACATTCAATATGGTACCATGGATACCGACACAACCATAAACCTAAAATTTGCATAATGTCCTCACCTCTCTAATACAGGAGCGAGAAAGCCATGTTAAAGACAAAATAAAAACAACCTTTTTTACATAATACATGAGCCTTTGAATAATTACCGCCATTTTGCAATAGCTCACACAACTTTAAAGTCAAAAAATTAGCCACAAACATACAATGGTGTTTGTTTGAAGAGTAAACATACAATGAGGTTATGGGTTTGACAAAAGAGCAAACTAATGCTTGGACAACAAACCTCCAGTGAGGTTATGTGTTTGTTTGGAGAGCAAGCAAACACATAACCTCAATATAGGCTATTTGTGTTAAAATTATTTTGATTGAAGGTTATGTCAATGCTCTAATCTTGTAGATTAACAGTTATTATTCACCAATACATGCTGAGCGTGATGTACAAGAGATTACTACCTCCTATTATTGAGCATGGGTCTTCTTCCCAAAAACCATTATAAGTTTATTCTTCTATAATCGGTTTTTGATCTTATTCAACCACTGATTAACCTTGCGAAATAAGGAATCATATTAACGGTACTATCGAGTTCAAATATTGACCAGAGAAAATGACGTTTAACTATCCTGATTGTACATTGATAAGAGTCAAATTGTGCAACCTACGACCTTGTTGTACCCATACCCATCATTACATATTTGTAGGTTAATTCCGAATATTTCAAAATTTTAAATACCAGATATATCCTATGCAATGCCACAAACTTCACTTCCAACATTTTATTTGACAGATTTTTATGGCCTAGCCTAGATTTTAAACTATTATTTGCTTGTAAAATTGTGCAAGATCACCGAAGTAAATACATCAAGCAGAAGCAACTCAGGTGGATTCTATTGTGCACCCAACAATAATGCATACCTCAGTGCTGTTATCACTACAACTACTCTACTAAATGTGAACTGGACATACTTAAATCATGCCATCTGATGAGCATTATTAAATGTCAGCTCAAATACAGAATTTATCACAGAAACTGCGACAACTATCGGCGAATATGTTAAGAATATTAAGCTGCTCTAAATTATCTAACAATCGCAGTGTATTAAATATTAAGATGCAAATTGTTCCAATTAGCATCTCAGTCTAATGTCGAATCAAATGCTAATAATTGATGGCAGTAGATTATCACTTGATAAAGAACTGATACAAGAATGTACACCTCTAACTTTTGAAACTTATTTAATTCATTCTTTAATTGGGTGTGAGAATATCTGAGAGTCTAAGGTTTGATGCCGTAACTGGGTGCATTTTATACACTTATACATAGGAAAAATTCTCTATTCAGTTCACATTAAATATAAAGACAATTATTTATTCCACTGAAAATGCTATCTTATCTGAGATAATACTTGTGTTGGGACATTGATTAACTGTGTGAGCTTAGTGTGAGATATGCAGCCTGCTACTGAAAAAACCGTGCATTTTTTACATCAGTATAATTACAACTATTATATTAAGTAGCCAAGGCTGAAATTGTAGCAGAATATTCGTGTTTGTTTCCATAAAAATAAGAGCAAAATCAAAAGAATAACAAAAATAATTTATTGCAAAACTATTATAATGTTAATAAAATCCTTAATTTTGCTGTACATTTTCAAGATTATCCCATAATATATAAATATCGTGGCAACAAGGTTTTTAGTTTCTACTACGGATAATTTGAAAATGAGTAAGATATTAAAAAAATTGGGAATAAAGTTACATTCAAGTGCCCATAATCATCGTTATCGAGTTGGAATACTGAAGGAATGACACTAAGTTTAGCCGCTCTTGAATAACAATATGGCCACTTGTCCAAGATAGAAGTAGATAAAGTGGCGCGTTTCGTGGGTTACATAGGATCCAAAATTACGTCCTACAATGCAATGCCATGTTGGGTTGTATTTCTTGTCAAATTCTTTCTTTATATAAGCAGCAATGTCCTGAAAAAGAAACGCAATTGTAGACATTACACAGATATACACACAAAAAATACAAAATCATAACAGGCTCCCTTTATAGGATTACAATGCCTTATTGGAGTAGCAAAAACAACTGCTACTTAAGAGTAAGCACTACGCTTCAGCCGTCTATTATTACCCCGAGATGTTACCCCCAGGTACTCATCGACAGGATGAAATTGCTGCTAAAATTTTCAGAAATGGTTTATACTTTTTAAATTATTTTTGATTGATACTCTACTTGCTGTTTAAATTTAGACTCTTGGCAAATACTATAAAGGACGTTTAGTACTAAATACTAATCAGCAAATTACATCAAAACTACTATAGGTATAGTTTACAGAAATTATACAGTGTGAGTAACTATGATTAAATTCTTTGTACTTTGTCCATTTAAATTCTTTGCATCAGAGGGCCCTGCAATGTTGAAAATGCTTGTTCTGCCATCTACGAAGGTACAGCAACTTAAAAAACACTCAATACTTTTCCAGTGCTGTGCTACCAACTTAAGAAAATAGTTTTATAGTAAAAGTAATTTTTTTAATGTCGCTTAATATTTGTAATGCTCATATTGTTTGGAATATTTTTTGCAAAAATTACTAGAATCTCATTTTCACGTGTTTTATTTTCACAATAATATACAGGGTGTCCTATGACGTGAGGTCACTACTTCACCTACGTGTAGGAGAGATGAAAAGAAGCCAAAACTAAAGGGTGGTCATTTTCCCTAAATCGACTATTAAAGAAGTTATGGCCTCTTTTAGTTAAATACTGAAGCAGCCAAAACAATAAATGATATTAAGTAGTATTTAATACAAACTGTCTACGTTCTTATGGAAATGATATTATTTACTTGTATGTTACACAGTAAAGCACCTTAAAGTTGATTTCGCTGTTTGCGCTTATTAATAGTGTTGATAATGTTTACTTTACAATGCGAGAGTACGCCGATATCCATGTACGGTTTTTGTGATGGAAACTCAGTAGCAGTTGCTCGAGAATATGGGTTAAGATTTCCAAATCGGCGACTACCAGACCAACAAGTTTTTCAACGAGTGCACAATCTCTACGTGAACAAGGAACTTTTCCGAAACAGTCAACTGATCGACAACATTTTGCGAGAAATTGATAATAATCCCAGCACATCTGTTCGACGTGTGTCTGCACAAGATAATGTACCAAGAATGCGAATTTGGAGAACATTAAAACGTCATGGTTTATATCCATTTCATATCCAGCCTGTTCAAGCCCTCTTACCTACAGATATCGCTAATCGTATGCAATTTTGCCGCTGGATCATTCAAAATCGAAACTTACATAGTAGAATTCTATTCACGGATGAGGCAACATTTACAAGGAATGGATTAATGAACAGAAAGAACAGCCACCCTTGGGATTTGGAGAATCCACACACAAAATCACAGTGTCGAATTATCAACATAGGTTTTCAGTAAATATCTGACGTGGAATTATTGACAACGCCGACAGAAATTTTCTGTAAGATCATTTGGGAGGATTGTTAGATGATTTCCCTCTGGCGATCAGACATGGTATGTGGTACCAGCACGATGGTGCCCCTGACCACTTTGCGTTACGTGTAAGACAATTTTTGAATCAACGGTTTGAAGGACATGTAATGGTATATAGAGGAGAGCAGCACCCCTGGCCCCCAAGATCTCCGGACTTAACCTGTTTAGATTATTATTTGGGGGGCCATATGAAAGATATGGTATACCAAACTCCATCAGAGGCTGTTGAAGATCATAGGAGGCGCATTTTTGAGGCAACAGGACTAATTTGGAATAACAATGATATATTACTTAGGCTAAGGGCAACCAAATCTCTCTTAAAAACAAGCCAGAATGTCTCGAGAGCAACGGTGGCCATTTTGAACATCTTTATATTGAATCTAAAATAAAATAAAAATAAATCTAGACATTTCTGAAATTGTAATTATTTAATAAATAATAATTTAACACTCTGTATTTTGAAAACGGTTTACTTTAGGGCATAACTCTATTAGAATTTTTAACTGTATTTGGTCTAAAGATTACGTACTCGAAGTAGTGACCTCACGTCGTGGGACACCCTGTATAAAAACAAAAATAAATTCCTTATTTAAGCTTTCTTGAAAATATAACAAACTCCTCATTGAAACACTTTTAAATTAATTATTCTCAATTCAGCCGCTATTATTGGGCCCAACCATAAAATTGTACTAGAAGTAAGTGTTTAAATGAAATTTTGCATTTCATTGTCTTAAAACACTTGAAAATATCGTCAGCTTAGGAATTTTAAGCGCGTAAAACTTGAAAAACACCATTGGTTTTAAAAATGATTTAAAGACATTGGAGTATCTCTATAAATATTTAGGAAAAATTTTCATGAAGATACCTGCTGTAGTTTAAGAGTATCTGGCTTCTATTAGAAAGAAATCCTGTATGAGCGTCATATATTAAATAAATACTGTTTTAAGCCCGACGAAATGTAAAACCTTATAATTTCTTGAATTTTAAAAATAAAGCCACTTCTAGAATGTTGTAGCTCTTTTTCTTTTGGGGATCAAGGTTACTACAATTATCTATTGACGGTACTGTGTCTGATTTTGTTCGAGTTTATAACATAACTGAACAAGGGTAAATTCCCAATTCAGTCCCTCCCAACCGTGTTCCACTATCTATTAAGATAGCAGTGATATGTGGTATGAGTCATGTATACGATTCCATCATTTGATGTTATTAACAATGTGCTGTAAAATTGCTATCATCAAATGATCGAATTTTGCATTTAGAACCGATACCAAATTTCATTTGTTTATACAAATATCTAAAGGAGATTTCGTGGGTGAATCATGATCAGTTCACCCGATATACAGGATGTATATTTTAGCGGAGATTTTTTGTATCTCATTTTTTTATCCAAAATATTTAAAATACTATTTAGAAAAGTTGTAGGGGTCATGTTCTGCACCATTTAAAATTATTTTTTAAGTATATACAAGTTCAATCTAGCTAGAGAAAATCAATGAGAGAGGATTGATGTGAGATATGGTTACACAAAGTCTGAACTGAAGTATTCAGTTGTATATAGAAATTTATTTGTAGGATGTCCTCGCGTAACTGGCTACGCGAAATATTTCCAATTTCGTGAAAAAGGTTACTTGATAATTGCTTGGTTAATTGAAACATAAATGGTTATATTATACAGGGCAAACTAGGTATTTTCCCTGAAATTTCTAACAGAACACTCCGTATATTATGCCTTAAAAGTTCATTTATTTAACACACCTTATATCAAACGTGCTTGAATAGTATGTATTAATAGCTTCCAGAAAATGAAGAATTTCTGCCTTTAAATGCTATTTTTAAAATAATGTTGCCACGACAAAAGAAATTCATTGATTCCAGTAGGAAATACAGTGATACCCCCCACCATTTCATAATATACAAGGTATAACATTAACAGTTGCCATAACGAATCCAATGGATGCTCCACATATATATTAATCCTGGCTTTTGTGTTTATATTGTTTCAGCAAATTTATTACTCCAATTGTCAGATTAATTTGATTGATTATGATATTAAAATTGGGAGTTATTTACAAATGTATTATGATTTACAGCATGAAGGAAAAATTAGTGATGAATGAATGAAGCAAGCAATTGCTGCAAACACAAGGTTGCCACTCTAATGTACTTCAAATAACAAACAATTGACTTTAATTTGTTTAGGTTCTAATCCACAGCTGTTTTCCTTAAAATATTCATAGTTAATTTGAAGTTTTTAATATCGTAAGGGGCTTAAAAATTGTAATTTTGTGGGACAATACTAAAGTCTTCCAAACTCATACTTATGCTCAAATAATAAGCACAGAAGTGCGTGAGATTGACATATGTAAAAATTAACACTGGATTACCTATGGTAACTTTATCAATTCTCATACCGGTATTCATACAAAACAAAAATTCGACCGGTAGTTATACACGATTGATTTGCCATCCAGCAGGCTGTTTTTTTTTCTTAAGTTGCATTTCTTAAATGTTATTTGATTGATTTCTAGCAATGTCAAAATGAAATTGCCCTGTTGTCAACTCTAGAGTCCCCTACTTTTCTAAAATAATCTATTAAGTTTAGAATTAATAAAACACATAATATATTATACCTACTTAATTGTCAGAATGGTGAAAGTTATTAACAAAGTTACTAAACTGCAAATTGTGAAAGCTTTCAACCATTATAAA
>JABXWE010014137.1:0-35670 GCA_014611495.1 Limonius californicus
ATTATGTTTTGTTATTATTTGGTATCATTTAGTATTATGAGTTCATACTATTTGGTAGTACTTGGTATTGTTTAGTCCTAATTAGTATTATTTTTTTGGTATTATTTGGTACTGTTTGGCATTATTTAGTAATATTGGATATTAATTACTGTTATTGAATATTATTTGGTATAGTACAAGTGAGAGTCATTGTATGGATTTGGTAGTATATTAATTTATCTTGTGCAAGTGATTTAACTAAAGAACTAATTTTTCAACATACTGATTACGTTAGTATAGCCAGTGGTAATGTTTGTGAATTATCAATATCTGTTAAGCATACATATTTTATTTCTTATCACATACCACATTTAAAATATTTATGCGTTCGGTCATCAACAGCTGTCCATAATTTTTAGAACGATACATCAAATTAGACTCCAAAATAGAAGACGGCCTACAAAACTATTGAAAACTATTGTTGATGGCGGTAATGGGTCAAAAAGGAAATATAGAAAAATTCTGCACTGCTTGATTATATTTTCATATTAGAGATATTGAATTCAACAATCTGAGAAAATAATAATAAATAAAGACCCAAACACTAATAATTAGTTCATTTTTGTTTTTTTAACCTTCAAATTTGAAAGTATTTTTTCCACCAAAACAGGCGATTAATAATGAAAATATTAATGACTCAAGTAAAAACAACTTTTTTAGTCATCGTTTGTCAGAGGAACATCGATGGGTATGATTAATGATCTGTTGACAACGTATTTGTTTAGAGTTAAATTTAAATGTATTACAGATAATCCCCACGTGCAAACTCGCCAGCTTACGAGAACAATTCAGTTAATGAATATTTAGGTAATAAGCAGGAAATGAAAGCTACAAATTGTTTCATGATTGGAATTCTCATTAAACTGACAATAGTAATTATTATAGATTGGTGTTTTGAACGATTGAGAAACATTGCTAAAATTATATGTGGTAAATATATTTTCAATAGAAAATCTTAACGCAAGCACTATTATAACAATAATTCTATTTATAAAAATAGCAAAAAACCTTGATTAAATGAATTTTAATTATAATTTTTATGTATATCTTTGATAGTTGCCGCACCAAGCAAACACTTTATATATAATTCAGTGTGGATGTTGTGTCCCGTTTTTAAACTAAATCGACTCAGTTTTCTGAGATACAGTGACTAAACAGCTTCACCTATTTACACCCCTATGCCCTTATAAGCCCACGTTTATTTATGCACGACGTTGATACAATGTTTACATGAATCTAGCTCCACCCAATTCGGCGATTACGACCTGCTATTGCATACTTAGTACCTCTTTCATACAATGAAGTTTCTTATTTACATGACTGGAATTCCATTCACCTGTTCTACTTATCACATTTTATTTGTTAACCATATCATTTAGATTGAAAATACTATTACGGACGTTTGAAGTACGTTTCAAAAGATGTAAAAAGTGCTACTTCTGCTGCACAAAAATCAGTAGAAATCTGCAGAGATAATAACATACATAATACATGGAGCAAAGTAGCTCTTTAGACAAGAATTGCTCGAAGTCAGACCGGAACAGTGGGATTATTGGATTGACATGGAATCGCCAGTTCGTGACGAGAATGTACTAGACTTACCTTGCCCTCAGATATTGCATTAATAGACTGCAACTATCGAGGGTCAAAACTTTCTTTCCGCCAGTTCAAAAGATACATCCGTAAAATTAAAGAAGCAACACCATACAAGTTAATTTTGATGAGTTGTTAGTGTAATATATATATGGAAAGAACTATGTTGCAGTCTAGCATCTGCAGTTTTTAACCTTAACAGGATGAAGTTAGAACAAACGCCACAGGACAGCGTTCCAACAGCATTTCGAACAAGTTCTAATAATGCTAGCGTATACCGTAATTGGCTACCTGTTATTATATAATTGGACAATGCCAGCACCAGCCATTAACGACGAGACTGCTGAATGTACGTTCGTTTTTGATTAATCGCTCAAGAATTTCAATTTTAAATTTAAATGTTCTAAACCGTTTAGGTATAACATGTAATTGGCGGCGTATTACGGTACAATGAACTTAAAATGACGCGAAACATTACATACGTGATTATGTTATTATAAAAGCATTAAATTTTGTTTTACACTTACCCTGTGATTTTTTGAAATTCACACCTTAATGCGTGCGAAAGAAATTTTGCATTACTGCACATCTTCACCTTAAGCTATTTTACTCGCGGGTAATTTCTTGAGGTTAAGGAAAAAAACTGGAATATTTCGTCATCATCAAATATCAGCAGTTGAATCCGTTAAATACGGTACTAGCGATTGAAACAACAGCCCTTGTTTGCATTTCATCTTGCATTGTATTAATACATTTTTTTCTTTAAAAATGTTTTAATTTAAATAGGTATTTCTCATGTCCCACTATTCTCTACCACGTGCTTCTCCTGAGCATTAAATAGAGACAGGTGTGGTATGTAGGTTTCTCGACATTGATTGCATATATATTACATAATTAATTTTCTTTAAGCAGAATTGCAGTACACAGGGAATTAATATTTGCTTATTAGGATATAGCGGGGCCATTTTGTACTTACACCTTGTTGCTATAGCTTATACCAGCCATACTACACGCGCTCAATTAGTCCATCTTTTTTTATTATCACAGTAGCTAGATTGAGAATCTTGTTGAAATATTCCTACTAAGCAAATATCTTCATATTCTCGACCCCGTTTATCGTATAAAATAACACATCAGTGTTGCCAAATTAATAATTGTAAAATAACGAATTTAACCTCTGAAAAGTGGCCAGGTCTGACATCTTACACAGGTTAAATTTAACTATAACTATTCTTTTTAAAGTAGAGAAAAAATTTAGCAAAATTGGAAACTGTAAAAGGATAAATATTGTATTGAATTTGAATAACAAAGTATAGTGTACACAAATAGTAACATATTATGTGTGTGTCTGTAGTAAAAATAAATAAATTGCTAATAAAAAATAAAAAGTCATCATTTTTGCTAGCTTGTAACTCCATTTCTTTAATTATAGTACGACTACAGTATGTCAGTACTGATAATTATAATACAACTACAATGTGTCAACAATGAAAAAAAGAATGACAAGTATTTTAATAATATGATTTTAAAAATTTACAATATATAATAATACATTATTATACAACCATAAACGGCTGCAATAAAACCACGTGAAAACAAGTAAAAAACTAAAAACATTAAAATTATTGTTTTTAAAATATTCATTTTATATTTGTTGCTTGTCGATTTCTATCTAGTTCTAATGTGTTATAAACTTTTCCATAAATAAATGCAGAGATGCAAATGGCTAGATCTGCTATATTTTTACCAGAATTGGCAACACCGTAAATCGTATTAATTTTAAACCTGCAGAACGTACATTTCATGGTAATTACCCAGATAACAACAAATTATACAAAATTCTATTTAAATTAAACAGAATTAGAATACCAACGTATGTGTAATATAATTAGTGTTGGAAGATGATTTAAATTTATTTTTGGGAAAACGTAGAGACTAGTACTCTAATTAAAAATAAATATTAATATATAATAATAATAACATTTCACCTTCGTAATATCGGAGTAACATGTTAACACAATAAAAAATACATCTGTTATTTTTATGAGCATCGAAGGACATTACAAGGAAGATAGAGTAGCCAGAATTACACATCAGCCGCCTATTAGTACGTCAGGGTGATACCCCCAGGTACTCATTTCAGACTTAGGGTCCGTAAACTGAAATAAAAATAACACAAGTGTGGATGTGCTCTATTAGGATCGAACACCGAGATAGCTTGCAAAGTTACTACTGGCTAAACTCACTGAACTATGTGATCTCTCTTACTACATAACATATTTCAAAGCAATATTATAAACACTGGAAAATATCAATTGTGTACGTGATCGACCGATCAAAATTTCAAAATTAAGAAATTACCTAATACATGTGAGTAACTAGTATCTGATTTTTATTTTGGATGTTTGGCTTTACGTTAAAGTTTATAATTATACAGGGTTGGGATAAAGTATGGAACCAAGTAAATATCTTTTAAACGAAAAGAACGATATTTATGAAAATTTGCAGGCAAGTGCAATGGAACAAAATGCATCTGATGTAAATTTTTTTGTTAATAATATACTTCCGGTTTAACCGGAAATGCCATCAACTTCTTTAATTTAAATGGGACACCCTATATATTTTTACAGATTTTGAAAGAGCTTGTTATTTTGAATTCATACATACTGAGTTTAGTGTAAAAAAATTTGTAAAAACGAGGAATATAGCAGTTTAATCAACCTCCTTTGAGTTTTTTGCATTAGAGCAAAAAACTATTTTTATAAACTAATTGATGTTGTTGTTGTTTGTATGCATAGCAATAAATAAACAAGTACTGTTTAGTACGTCTTTTATTCTCCAAGTGTCAAATTCTAATTGACGGAATTAAATTTTACAATTTAGAATGGTTCAATTAAGTGAAAAAGAGCGTAGTGAAATTTTAATGATGATCGGTTAGGGTGATCGATCGTGTTAGAACTCATGAAGAAGTGTGTCATATTTTTAATAATTTGCATCCGGAGAGAAGTCCTATATCACGCTCAACAGTAACTAAAACATTACAACGTTTTAATACAACTGGGATGGTACAAAATTTGCTAAAACCTGGAAGACCGCGGACTGCAACGAACGAAACTGTTAAACAAAATATTGCAATCGATTTAGAAGAATCACCTCAAACTTCCACCACAAATTTGGCACTAAACCATGGTATCAGTCGACGTTCTGTAGGAAAGATATTAAAAAGTGAAAAGTATCATCCGTATAAGGTACAGTTGGTTCAAGAATTGTCAGACGATGATTTTGACCGACGGCTGGAATTTTGCGAACGGCTAATGGACATCTGTAATGTCGACGAAAATTTTGCTTCTAACATAGTTTTTTCGATGAGGCAACTTTTTGTTTAAATGGAACAGTTAATCGCCATAACTCAAGGTATTGGTCAAATGAGAATCCTCATTGGATTCATGAAGCACATACCCAGCATCCACAGAACTTAAATGTTTGGATGGGAATTGTCGAAAATAGGCTTATAGGCCCATTTTTTATCGACGGAAACTTGAATGGTGACAAGTATTTGGATCTACTAAATAACGAAATTATTCCTGCACTTCAACAGAATGGGCAATTACCACAAAATGTTTGGTTTCAACAAGATGGAGCACCTCCCCACTATGATAGTCGGGTTAGGGATTTTCTGGATGCGAATTTTCCAAATCGATGGATTGGACGTAGAGGATTCATAGAGTGGCCTGCTCGTTCTCCGGATCTTAGCCCGTTAGATTTTTTTCTTTGGGGTTATCTAAAATCACGTGTTTACGTTAGACGACCAACAAACTTACAGGAATTGAGACATAGAATTATTGATGAATGTGAACTAATACGTGGAGAAGTCTTGGAAAGAGTGACTCAAGAATTTGTTAATAGGATGGCATACTGTCAGCAAGTAAACGGCGAGCATTTTGAACATTTGAAGTAATTTTGTTTCTCATTATTCTAAAATAATGAAATGTACACCTATTGTACAACTAACAGTGAGTTATTCCTTGTTTTTACAAATTTTTTTACACTAAACTCAGTATGTATGAATTCAAAATAACAAGCTCTTTCAAAATCTGTAAAAATATATAGGGTGTCCCATTTAAATTAAAGAAGTTGATGGCATTTCCGGTTAAACCGGAAGTATATTATTAACAAAAAAATTTACATCAGATGCATTTTGTTCCATTGCACTTGCCTGCAAATTTTCATAAATATCGTTCTTTTCGTTTAAAAGATATTTACTTGGTTCCATACTTTATCCCAACCCTGTATGTCTTCCAGCAAATTTTTTTTCCGACTCCACTCAATTGGCTTGTCGTATCACATCCTGTCAGTGCATGAAAAGCAATTAGATGTTTTAGAAGTAACGGGTTCATACTAATTTTGTGAATTGGAATAAAACGAACTGAATTCTGGTTACCAACTTTCATCCAAACTTGCAATGCAATGTCTGTTGTGCAGAGTCTTGGTAAGCCTGCTAAGGCCAAGAATTTTAAAGATTATGCTGACATATTTAATGCAATAATATTTAGAAATAAGTACAACGCACAAAGGATAGATGTAGTTTTTGATCAATATATGGAGAAATCGATTAAAAATTCCACTCGTGTAAAAAGAGGCTCTGAAGCAACAATTAATAGAATAATAGATACAACTGATACACCGTTACCGCATCAGTGGCATTTATTTATTCATTCTATCTTTAATAAAAGACAGTTGACTAATTTCCTGTCGAATCAACTGATTGCCTATTCCAAGACCGTTAACGTAGAGTTCGCTACAAGTGGTGGATTTTCTTCCGTTTTAGACTATAAAACAAATTTTCAAGTTCAAGATTAGTTATTAAGCTCAAACCATGAAGAAACAGATATAAGAATTCTGCTTCATATTCTATCTGCTAAAAGGGCTGGATATACGAGGTGCATAGTAAACTGCAAAGATGCCTATGTGTTAGTTTTATTAGCCCATTTCAGGAAACATCTAACACCTGAAGTATGGATGAAAGTTGGTAACCAGAATTCAGTTCGTTTTATTCCAATTCACAAAATTAGTATGAACCCGTTACTTCCAAAACATCTAATTGCTTTTCATGCACTGACAGGATGTGATACGACAGGCCAATTGAGTGGAGTCGGAAAAAAATTTTGCTGGAAGATATATATGTGAGTTACTTGAAGGCGTCGCTATTGAAGAATTTAATGATAGATTATTTAAAAAAAATGTACAACTTTGTTTTAACATTGTACACTAATAATTCCGATATATCTTCCATCGATGATTTAAGATCAATACTTGCAATATCTAAAACAATAGAGAAATTGCCTCCAACAGAAAATAGTCTGAAACAACATTGTTTGAGGGCATATTATCAAACAAAAATTTGGCTCAGTAGTTTGGAACCACAACCCGAATTGCCAAATCTTTTGGAATTTGGATGGATGATTGAAAATGATCAAATCGTACCAGCCTTCCAGACACAAGCAGCAGTTCCTGGAGATCTCAGCATTTTAACTACTTGTCGTTGCAAAAAAGGTACGAAGTGATTGATTTTTAATTCATTAACATAATAATTATCAAATAATAAACATTTATTTCAGATTGTACAAGTAAGGTCTGATCATGCAAAAAAAATTTGAACTGTATTGGTTCCTGTTACTGTATGGGCCAAAAATCATGTAAAAATAGCGTACTAGTCAACCATAATCAGCAATCAGAAACTATTTTTATTGAAGATAACTCTGAGAGTGAATAAATATTTATTTTTGTTTCTTTTAATATTATTATTGTCATAAAACCGTATCCAAATTGAGAGCGGCATGGGCCGCTACGGGGCGAGCGCGGGGGTGCTACTGCGGCGTAGAGCAGTGGGAGAAGCGAAGTATCGTGAGTCACAGATCGACAGCGTGCATGTGGGTTTTTGAAATTATTTTGCAATATTTTACATTTAGTAAAATATCTCGTTTAAGATAACTCTAAAAATTAAAATTTAAAAACCAGTACCTTTCATACAGAATAATACACATTTTATAAAGAATGAATTTTCGTGCTAGGTTGATAGTTTGGGAAATAATGGCGTGTAAAGCGAAAAAAGTCCAAAAAAATCCCGATTTCACTGGTGTACTGAAACGAATAAATTGAATTAGAAGATTTTTTCTCCCTATAAACAACGTTAGCTTCCCAGGATTCATTAATATTTTAAAAATACAAAACGTACAAAGATAATTTTGATACTTCGGGATAATATGCTTTACCATCTAAGGTTATCGAATGTGCAGTCAGATGAATTTTAAATTTTGTGCCCTTATGCACAGGACGATTTTTTGACGACTTGCGGATTTCGAATCTATAAGGCATAAGCAACAAATTGGACTACTTCAACAATTTTCACTCTGAAGTGCCCACTAACTTTTTATTTAAGGGTCTTCTCGCAGCGCGGGCACTCTACTAATAGGTTTAATGCCGATAAATAATTTGTTATGTAATTTAAATAAATATTCGCAATTGAATGAAAATTGTAGGTGAAGAGGCACTTCACATACTTCACTTGGCGAGCCGCCACTGCTTCGTAGTACAATACAGAATTAGTAGGCTACAGCCCTTTAAAATTGGTTATTAATACTGTAATGTTTTTGTAAAAATAATATAATGTCCGTATTCCACAGAAACTAAAGTTTAATAGGCAATTAACTATGTTTTCGGAACGGATTCTGCTGCAAATGAAAATGTTTTGAAGATTTTTTAAATATAAAATTCATTTATATTACTTTTGTGAAAAGATTCAGTTTATTATATACAAAATAAAAACATACATACAATATGATAACATGATTTTATTTATTAATAGTGTATTTGGCATTATCGCTTGAACGATAAATTAACAACCCGCCTAGGTCAGTTTCCACAATTATTCTATAATATGTATTAAATGAGAGTTTTTTCTATCACCTTAGATTTTTTCGTGGAGTCATTTTTAATTTAAAACTGTTGGGCGAGATAAAGGAATACAAATTTTAGATTATTAAAAAAAGTATTCCATGTTGTCATGGAAAAAATATATGGGATAGTATGCAGGGTACCTAAAAATTGCCGTTGTTGTTGGGATTTTATCAGGGTCTAATCGAAAGTTAAGAGTGGATATTTTCCGATTGTCCTTCATTATCAAATTGTGGATAAAAAACAGGCAATTAGCGTCTAAATTAAATTTATTAATTATTAAATAAGCAGCGAAAGTAGGAGCTATGACATCTTCAGAATTCATAACAGCTTCGTGATAAATGTTTTCTTTCAAATGGCCCCAGAAAAAGAAATCCAACGTTTTACATATGATGATGGATTTCAATCCACCTCTCGCGGAAATTTTCATTCAGAAAATTTCTCACTTGGAACTACATCGAGCACTGGCAGTCGTAATATTTATTGATTATCGTTTTTAAGAAGATCTTCTGCGTATTAAGTAAGGATTTTCATCCCTCCATCCATGCAGGTTATTAATAGGTATTTATGCTATCCCTTCTCTATCACTCGCTATCACTCCACAGAATCATCTTTCAATGAAATGTGGATCATTGTTTATGCTATGCAACAACCATGTACAAAAATTGACTTGAAGCTCTCTATCCCCGTCATTTTTTTGTGTAAAATACACTGGGTCGACACACACAGCTCATGCACAGTTGTGTTACATTATTACATTTCACTTAAAATATATTATGAATCGTGATCATTTACTGTTGTATTATTTTATGCCCTGCTTGGTAACTATTTTTTGCATCTGATTTTGCTAGTCACTACCACTTAATATCACATCTTGGGGAGGTCTTGGTTTCAGTCGAAGGTTTTGTGATCGTTGACCAATTCCGTAATGGTTGATTGCTGGACAGTCGAAGTTGCAGTAAGAAATGTGCCCGCTAATCCTATTTTCTTTAGGCTGTCGTTATGTGCTCTGCTGACGTGATTGTTCCACCCTTTCCTTCTTCTTTTCACAAATTTTATGACATCCATTATGTTACATTGGTCTCTTATATCTTGGTAGGGTACTCGGTCCAATCTCGTTTTTCCAGCAATTATCCTTAATGTATTCATTTCTGTGGTACGCATTAATTGTTTTGTTTTACTTCTGTCGACACCGGTTTCTGCTCCGTATGTCAATAGATTTATAAATTCTAACTTTGCTCTCTACACTGAGATACCGGTTTTTCCAAGTTACTTCGCAAAGATACCCTGAATTTCTTGCTCCCTTTCCTGCCTGATGTCGAACTTCTTTCAAATGGTTGCGATCGCTTGATACTTCTATTCCCAAGTAACTTAAAATCCATTATCTACTCTATCACGTATTCTTTTATTTCTGGCTTACAACGTATCGGCTCTTTAGATATAACCATTGATTTAGTTTTCTCAATTGAAACAGCCATATTATATTGTTTTGAAGCTGTAACGAAATTGTGTAAAAGGCGCTGAAGGTAATTTTCAGTTTTTGCTAGGAGAATTGTATCATCTGCATAGCAGACAATACAGTGTGATTGTAAATGATTGAGGACAGTTTGAATTTACCGCCACAAATTTTAGTGAATTTCACATGTTGGTTGTGGCTATATCAATATAGGGGCGGGGCTTTATATAAATACATATTTCATGGTCGCCGTATTTATGATTTCTGCTGGACATTTTTAACATTTGTTGTAAAATATTGTTAAATTAAATTTAAATATTTTCACTTATTGTTAAGACGAAATTCTAAGTTTATTGTATATTAATTGTTTTAATTAAAAAAATAAAACTGTTGATTACAATCGTTATTGACAATGAATGTATATCTCAGTTATCCCTATTTGAGACGCCACTGATGAGAAATAAACAACTGATAGGTTTACTGTATTAGCTACCAACATGACAATAATTTCTTATGGCGGTAAATTCAAAGTAGCCTCAATCATTTACAATCACACTGTACATATGTTTTTATTTCCAGTCCTATATCCTAGTAGTATTTTAACGCTGTCAATTATTTTTTCCATCACCATGTGAAATAAAAATGGACTTAGCGAGTCTCCTTATCCGATTCCGGTGGAGAATTTAATTTCTTCCGTTACCTGATTTCCTACTTGTACTTTAATCCTTGTATTTGAATTCATACCTGCTATTACTCGTATAAGGTCGAATGGTATACCTTTCTCCATTAATATATAATAATATATAATACATCATGTAGTTTTACTCGATCGAAAACCTTTTTTAAATCGAGGAAGCACATGAATGCAGGCGAGTTAAATTCGATGGCTTTTTCAGCTACTTGACGAATTATAAATATCGCATCAGTTGTTGAACGGTTTGAGCGAAACCCTTGTTGCTCTTCATTTATTTGTATATATGGGTCTAACTTGTTAAGGATGATTTTTGTTAGCATTTTCTGCGTTGTATTCAAGAGGGTGATCCCTTGATAATTTTCGGGATACTTTTTTTTTCCTTTTTTGAATGAAGGTATCGTCACGCTGATTTTCCAGTCGTGTGGTGCTTTTCCTTGCACTGTTATACAACTATATAGCTTTAGTAATTCATGTACCAAGCTATTTCCCCCATATTTTAGCATTTCATTTCTTATCCCGTCGGAACCAGGATCCCTTCTATTTTTTAATGTTTTAAGTGCTCTTTCTATTTCTTCCCTTTTTATTTCAGTTGTTCCTTGTTCGGCTTTTTCGTATGGTAAGTGTATGGGACTATAAACCACGTCTTCCTTATACAGGTTCTCAAAGTAATCCTTCCACTGTTTAGTGTCTATTCTAATTTTCCTTGACTGTGTCACTAATTTCTGCTTTTCTGTTTCTAAGCAATCGCCATATTTTCTTCTGTGAACCATATAAGTCCTTCTTCGATGTCCATAGTAAACTTCTCCCAATACTCTCCTTTATTTTTCTGATCTGTGCATTGGCCGTGCTTCGTTCTAATACGTATGCTTGACGATCTTCTGGTTTTCCAGTAGACTTCTATCGCAAAGAAGCTTTTTTCTTTCTCTCTGCTATTTCTTTCATTTCTTTCGTGAACCAAGGTGTTTTATTTTTATGTGGTGCCTGTACTGTCACTATTTTTATTTCCTATTGCTTCTTCGGCGCTTTTGTTACATTATTCCTTAGGTTTTTCCATGCTTCCTCCACTCTATCTTCATAATTTATTGGTTGGATAGTATTTTTTTCTTTTAAACGATTAGCATGTAGAAGCCTAGTGCTTTCATCCTGGAGCGATTCTATGATGAATTTTTCCATATGCACTAATGCGTGGTCACTTCCTATATTAGCTGAATTCAGTGTTCTTACATCTAATATTTTACTGGGTAAGAAACTTTTGTTTACTATAACGTAGTCGATCATAGACTGTTGGCCTTGTGAGCCAGTAAATGTGTATTTATATCTCCAGTTATGGTCGAAAAATGTTTTGTTGGTCCGGAGATTATTCTGGCCACAGAAATCCATTAGCAGGTCACCATTGTCATTATGCGTTGGTTCGTGAAAACGCTGTTGAACTTCCATTAGAGGTTCGTTACCAATACGTACGTTAAGATCTCTCATAATTATATCATAATGCCTGAGAGGTATCGTGTCAATGAGACTCTGTAGTTACTCATAAAACTGTCTCCTTTGGTCTCTTGGTTTATTCATATCAGAGGCATAGACACTAATTATGTGTATATGTTTGTTATCAATTTTTAATTGTGTTCTTAGTAACCTTTCGCTGACATAGTCAATTTCTTCTAGACATTGTTGAAACTTTACATGCAGGAGGGTTCCAACACCGGCATTAGCACGTTTATCTTTATTTGTTCCGCTATATATTAATATGTAGTCATTTATTAATTGCGTACCTTTGCATTTCTTTTTTGTTTCAGAGATATTGCAGATACGTATGCTCTTTTTTGAGATTTCCATAATTATCTCTTGATTGTTTGAATTCCCAGATTTAATATTCCAGGTTCCCAGCCTCAGTATATCTTCTTTCTTTAAACGTTTTTTCCTGTTTCGTTGCCTGGTTGTCATCGTATTTTTCTGTCCATGTCCGAGGTTTCCTTTGTTGTGATCCATTATTGTTTATTTATTTTTGTTGTTAATCATGTGGCAAAAATTTAAAATAGTTATTCCTTAATCATTGCCTATTCTTATGCGTGGTTCTATGAGCAGTGATTCGTTTTACGGTGGGTAGGCTGCTAACCCGTCCCACCAACCCTCCTCCCTTATCCGGGCTTGGGAACGGCAACAACATCCATGAGCTAATCAGTCCACCCATTAGATGCTGCAGGAGGAGTTAACTACCAGATTAGTTCATAAAATAAGTACCGTCAGTTATTAAGTTAACAAACAATTAAGAGAAGGTTGCTTTATGTTTTGAAAATACGACTATTTTCCTCAAATCGAAGCAAACAAGAAATCACTGCTGACAGTTTCTAGCTGTATACATGGATGGTGTTTACCTTAGCTCGGCAATAAAGTTGAAAAAGCACAAACAGTTTTTTTTTTCTTTACTTACGAGAGACGAGAAGATGCACTTCGGATGACGTCATTGACAGTTGACACACGGAATAAAAGACTCCAGTTACGCCATATTACGCCATGAAAATCTGTTCTCGGAAAACGGAGAAGACAATGCTGTTTCTCGTTTTGCTTTAAGCGGATAAAAATTAACCCCCCTTTAATGTTATCACCGTTTTAACAAAAACTTTGTGCATCTTTTCATCGTTTATGGGTGATTTAAAACAATTTGTTTCTCGTTTATCCGGAAGAATTCCAATTGCACAACTTGTCGTTTTACTGTTTACTTATTGTTCCCTTTGCTCCTAGTTTCCGAACTGCCGTCTTCTCATATCCGTCCACTCAGGGTCGTCGATCACATGAAGTAAAGAAAAAAGATCCTTCTTGTGCTTCTTCAACTTTAGCACTGAACAAAAGTAAAAATTACCTATGCAAAGCATTATTAGTGGAAACGGTCTACAAGGAAAATGAAATGAAAATGCTTCGATTTGGAGACAATAGTAGTAGCCGTATTTTCGCAGAGCAACCTTCTGTTGCGAATTGTTTGATAATTTTATAACCAATTGTACTTGTTTTGTGAACTCAGTCTTTTTGCGGTCTTACTGTAAATAGTAGCCAGTAGCTGCGTAAGCCACAAAAATTCGGACGTTACGAAACCTTTTCTCTACGCGTAATTTATGGCAGGACCGACTTTGGTTCTGATTTGAACGTTTTCTTCTGCTATCCATAAACATTATTTTAAATTTATGACCTGTTATTTTTATATATTTTCATTATTGTATGTATTTTGTAAGAAGTATTCAAGTACCGAGGAAGCACAATACGGTAGGAGGATCATCGTTTGGATATTACTTTAAAGGGTGGCGCCCACTTATTTTTTACTTTTCCATGTTTTGCTGCGGACTGATAAAAACGATCGTTTAGAACACTGAAAAATATTTTGCAAATTTTTAAGAATATTGCAGTTCACCATTTTAATGGCTGTTTTCTCCACAACTGCATACGTATCTTTTAAAATTATTTTCTCTAAGAGCTTTTACATAACTTGAAGTTCTTTTGAATCAGGCGTCCCGATTTTAAATAAACAGGCCTAAAGCTGATATTTAAAAAGATAGTTATCCACCTAAATGTTTGCCCTATACAGTTTTGGAGGAAAACATTCGATTTGAATTCAGACGTCCTACACAATCCCTAGCTACCAATTTAAAAAATTCCTTGTTCGGTTTCCGATATATTCCAGAACAAATTTTACTCGGTGGTCATCACGACAATAAAATCAATACATGTATAGAAACAACACTAAACATGAGTCTTAAATTAAACTAAATATCAACACTTCAGTACAACCGTTGCTAATGTTATCATCAAAAAAGCGTTTATGGAAAAACCACAGCCGTAACTCTGTAATTAAGTGTTTTTGGTCGCATATTTCTGGCAACTTTTATTATTTAGCCTAGAATTTGTCTTTGTTATTCAACATCTTGACGTAACAACTAACTTTAAAATCCCATTCTAAAATTTTCGAATTCTTATATGGTCCTCCATAAAATAAAGATTGGCGGATTTTGGTTGGCACGTGGCACGCCCTGTATAAAATACGAATATTTATTTAATAATGTCCAATAATATTACAATTTCTACGGAATGTTTGTTTGCAGCAGCTTCACCATGACGATCGCAACTGAAGAATTCGTCACAAGATTTCATTCCATAACCGGGACAACAATTGGAGAAAGACGAAAGAATCTATTCCTATTTCTAAACGGAATTGATCGAAGCGAATCAAGCAGTCTGAATTTTTCGCAACTGTTGCCGAAAACTCCGCTCGAAGAAAAATTTAAAGTCGAAGTTTTGATTTATTTTAGAAGAATTCCCGATCTGCTTGAAATTTTAAAAAGCGAAAATCTGATACTTGTTGAAAGAATTTTAAAAGTAGGATGGCTTTTAGAAGAAGGTTTTCTGCATACAACCAAAGAGGAGTTGGTAACATTAATATTTCCGCACATTTCTTTTAATGCCAAGCAGAAGTTACTAAATAAATTATCCACACACTTGAAGAGCACACAAGCGGATGCCTATTACGAAGCCATAGAGAAGAAATACGGCTCATATTTAGCATCCAAACTACTTCCTGCGTGTAGTCCAGAGCTGATTATAAACTGCATTAAGTCTAAAAGAATCACAATTACACCAAGGCAGCTAATGACTATAATAAAAAGGAACCCAGAAATAACCGAATCGATTCTTAAAGTAATACATGGTAAAAATGCTAGTATATGTCAAGAATACAAAAATGTTTTTTCGCATATAGCACAACACAACACCCAACTGTTCTGGAGGTTATATGTAGAGTATAATTTAACCCACAAGGTGGGTTGGCGAATAACCATTAAATTTATTCAGATTCACCGGAATGATGTTATTGCTAATCCAGAAAAATATTACAAAGCCTTGCATAATACACAAATTGCGAAAAGTTTAAATCGGGATTTTGGTGAACTGTACCGCAATTTGTTTCCAAAATCACTTGAACAATTAGAATCACGAAACCGAGTATTTTTGATGATAGAAAAGTTACCATTGAGAATGAGAAATAACAATTTGTTATTCACTACTTTTGAGAAAGTTTATGGAAGTCACTTGTGGGATCATGAAAAGTACAGAGACATGAAAATATTCAAAATGCTTCCACCGAACGAACGGGAAACCAGAAGTGCACTTGAATATAAACCGTATGGTACATCAGAGGAGGAATGGTACTGTTACATGAAAACGGAAACATCCATTCCGTATTTATTGAAAAAAATTTCTTTAACATCAGACATCAGGAAAAGGGTGGAACTGGTACGTCTTTTAGTTAAAACTTGCTACATAAACGAAGATAAAACATCTTTATTGAAAATGTGCAAGTACATACTAAAAAAACATCGCAATGATAACGCTTCAGTGCGAAGAGCCTTTCTAAACAAAATTAACGAAAAATTCCAACTTGAAAACTTAGATGAAGAGCATTGGACTTCCATAAACGAACTTCTTCAATTGTTTGCTTTGAACGAAGAATCGTTTGACGATGCTGCCACGTTTCTTGAAGGTTACATTCATTTTAGTTTCATACGCGGCTTACCAGTAGATAAACTTTTAGCAGAATGGCTAAAGACAGATCACTGCGCATTGAATATTCTTAAAACACAACCACGCTATGAAAAGCAATGTTTGTTGGCATTTGGCAAAATGATTCCTGAATTATTCGGAAAGAAGACAGAAAAGAATGCTATGGAGGAAACAGATACCATTGATGAAAAGGAACAGGAAGAAAAAGCAATGGAAGAACCAGATCATATGGAAGAAGGAGAAGAGGAAGAAGCCGAAGAACCAACGAGTCCAAAAGTAAATGAAGAAGACGTATTGTATGGGAAATATATGGATTTTGTACAAGCTTTGATCAGTTGGAACGAACGGCATCCAAAGGATCCAATTTCTATTTACTCATTTTCTTTTGTCAGTAATTTTGTTAAACGAAGTATTGCGAAAGAAGACCACCGATATGTTATGGCAGATGTAATAAAACATTCTCTAGTATTAAAGACTAATGTGGATGAAATAGAAAATATTTTGAATGCATATATAAAAGCGTCAGCTTATTATGTGGATCACAAAATAATTATATGTATAGCACAAAATGAACCGTTAACTATCATCAAAGGTATCAACGCTGTTGCACATTGTGCATTGAATATGAGTTACTATCACACAGATGGCTGTTTCATGTGGAAATGGTGGAGAAATTACACGCATTTAGAAAACTTCCAAATCCCTATTAATGTCTGTCTGTCCGAATTTGAAAAGAATAGTAAAGATCCCCTTTACTCTTCAACCATCATTAATGGTCTTGCAGGATTATCGCACTTAATGAAAGGAGAGCAATTTATTAAATTTATTGAACCTTATTATCCATCTGGTCTGCGCGCTGATGGAAAAACTAAAAAAACGGAGGCGTTGTATGTCCTCCAAAAATATATTGGTCCACTCTTAAAGAACCTTAAACCAACCTCCTTGGCGCTGGAAAGCCTCTCGATCTTCTGCAAGGGCGATTATTTAAAGTTAGTGCAGAGTTCGTTGTACTCTGTATGCAGTAATGTAAATGAAGATAAACTTGCCCCCTTTTTCAATGAACTGGCAGGACGTGCAGTTTCTACTCGCAAACACGCCATACATCTCACATTCAGGGTTCTAGATAAAGAACAAATGTATAGCTTATTGAACAGATTTATGGAAACGGAAAATAATACGTCTATTCGTAAATTTATCTTTAAAAGCATCTTCAACTTTTTTGTGCTAAATGCAGACGATTATTTGTGGGAAATGGTAAAATTGAACGTAAATGCCGTAGACATTAATGATAAGGAAGCCTTGGATATATTAATGCAATACCACAAAATCCCCTTCCTGTATTTAGTTCCGTACGTTGTTTTTACATGGGATATTTTAAATAAGGTATCTCAGTCTGATAGCACGAAAGAATGTAACAGGAGCTCTTTACTTGATTTGATGAAGCCCGATGTAATTAATTTATTTCCTGAAGAATTTTGTAATAACATAATTGAGAAATATTTTTTCAAAAGTGATGACGCATCTCTCACCGCTTTCCAATCTCGTATTAATAAATTTACTTGTAGATATATAATATACTGTGATTCCCCGATAAAACAAGAAGAGCGTTTGAAATCGAGTTTTGAAGTTATACGAACATTCATTGCAACAAATCGGCAACAGCCTGACATTCGAAAAGACGTTCGGAATTACGTTAAAAATTTTTTAGATGAAACCTGTTCTGAATATCTTGATGGGGAGTGCGAGAATACAGCGATTCTTATTCATTTTGCAAACCTTTGGACCAGTCTCTTCAAAATTCATCAGGCCGTGGATGAGTATTTACATTTACAGTTAACATTAATTTACATTGAAAAATTAACGCTGCCGCAAATTGGCCAAGAACTAACAGGACTGTGCAAATCATTAGCAGCTGTTTATGGATTTACTATAATTAGTAAAATTGCCAAAAAAATTAATTTCTTTGGTCGATACTTTTTAACTGGCGAAGAAACGATTTTGGAAGAAAATTGGTATGATCTACTTGAAAATCTGATTGAACCTGAAAAATCGGTTTATTGTCAAGTTTTAGTTATTTTATTACTAAATGATCATCGCCCTACTATATCTGAAACCAAAGCCAAATACGAAGCAATCATTGAAATGCTACTGGCAAATCCTGATCCTATTCTACAACTGTATCTCGAGAGTCACTTTAGAGAAGATTATTTTTGACAGGACTAAATAATATTAATATTTTTACAAGCATATTTACATTAAGTTACCATTAATTTTTTATATTTGATTTTGTAGTATATTTAGAATAGTTTATAAAAATGATATTTACTAATGCACATGATTTTGTAATATTCCCTAAGTTGTTGTTGGTAAATATTTCAAATTACACATACCATGTAAATGTATATAATATAAATTAACTATACTCAAATATATTTATGATTATTAAAAAATATAAAAATATATTTATAATAGCAATTTATAATACTGCAAAATAAAAAGTTTGTTTCCACATCTTGATTATTTGTAAACTATTATATTTCTTCTTCTTCATTATAGACAATTCTGTCTGTTCTTTAACCACCACCCAGATTGCCACTCCAGTGCTTCTTGGACCGTCCTAAGCTTCTTCTTCCTGTTTGAGAACGATCTCTTACTATTGTTGTTATACGCATGTTGTTCATTCTATCGATGTGTTCATTTTATTATATTTAAAGTATTTTAAATTAAAATTACACCATACCTTTAATTTCATATATTTAAGATAATATTTTTACATTTACTTCTTTTGAATTATTCTTAACCCTGAAAATTGAGGTATTTTCTTATCAATTTTCCAGTGCGTAAAGGATTACATCATTTACTGCGTCTTTATGGCACTTTAGCTTATTTAATTTGACATTTTATATAATAACCATAACTCGCTTAACGTACTACTTGCATTAATCTTGAAAGGTTTTACTGTTGTAGGTGTCCTTAAACCAAATATTTTAGGTATGTAAACTCTTTCGTACCTACCTATTTTTATAGGCTTTTCTAGGTCCAAATATTATATTGATTGCTATATTCTAGCTAAAGGACTGTTTATTATGTAGAAACGGTAATAACGTAAAATTTATAGTAATAGGATTGATTGGAGACGGTGGTTTAAGTATATAAACTTTGGAAAATCTCCTCACTAAAACGATATTTAGAACACCTAAATACGTTGTGACGCCTATTTATAAGACGGTAGCAACAAGATTAATTCCCCTCATAAAAAAATATCAAGTAACTAAATCCTAAACAAGGTCCAGAATCAAGGACAAGGGTTCGACTAGCAACAGTCGAAGAAGGGTGGTTCGATGTAAGCCTAGGCGCCACCTGTTAAAAAAAAACCCTTTTCTCCTTGAAGATAGTCTTCGGTAAACAGGAACCTTCCCGGATGTGAACTTACCTTGTTTGGTAATTTTAAACTTATTCTCCAAGACAGAATAAAACACAGTTATTGACCGAAATCCCAATATATAATGATCAAAAAAACTTATCATAGACCAATACAAATATAAGTATATATATGCAACATCAAAATCGTAAATAAAAATCAGGAAAACACCCCGAGTACATATTTATATATGAGTATGAATTCACATTCCAATTTACAATGAACGGACCACAGTACGCTACTGTCTCTGATTTTTAAATAACTAAATAAAAAAATTATTACCAGGGATAGCAATAATGCGTAATTCTATTATAAAGTTAAAAAACGTTATACCGCTTCTACAATAATAAAATCACCCCGAAACCGTTCTAGGTCGACGATATAAGAGATCTCGTATATGTAAGCTAGATTAATAATTCCCAAAATAATTGTCATATACGCACGGAAACTATTAAAATACGCAGAATTCTCCCTATAATGTGATGAACTTCAGATCAGAAGATAATATCTCGTACCCTGTAGGCCCTTTAACAATTCTTCAATACAAGGTGAATTAAATCTGAACAAACGTTTTTATAATTAAAATATTTAAATGATTACAATAATTTTGTCGAATATTGATTTTATTTCACAATAATTCTACTATGCAATTAACGAGTTGTCGTAGTTAATTTTTATCTAGATCCCAAATTTCTGTGGGCTTATCAACCCAACGCAGGTACGTAAAAGAAAATTTTCTAACCAACCTTGAGCGTCGCTGTCTCGCTTACCGCACATCTACCTCTCGATCGTACTACACGGAACAGGTGTCTGGAAATTCTTGGCGGAACGTAGAAATGCGATCTATTTTCGGACGATTCAACGCTTCCAACTGATAACTGCTTAAAGTCAAAGATGCCCCTTTCGGCAACTGGATACGCAATGCCTAAATAATACAAGAGACTAAATAAAGCGGAAAGAAAGATAGAATAAAAATTCTCGGCTTACCAAAGATGTTAATCGGCAATAAGAAAAAAACCTCTTCAAGGGTGTAATAAATTGGATAAAAACCCAGGGAAAATCTCACTAACACCACAAGGTTAAGATTTCCCTAATACTTGAACTTTTCAAACAAATTAGGAATAAATCCTTGGTCGAATTAGACCGCTATGAAAATCAAGCTACACACTTGTCAGGTAACAAAACTGTTCTGCCGGCTCGAGGAATCTAAACTCCACTTGACATTGAAACTCATCATGCGCGAAACCCGAAATTTGAAACTGAAATATCAAGGCGCGCTAAACACACGCTCAAAATTGAAACAATTCCGCAACATACACTGTGCGTCGAAATCGCACGTTACAACGTATTTCAGCAACTAAGCTGCCATCTTCACTAGGAACTTGAACTAACTAAAGTAACATTTAAGAATACTTACAATATAAGTTACTTTAGTTATTAGTTCAAATTCCTACTGAAGATGAGAGCGTAGTTGCCGAAATACGTGTTTATGTGTTCTAAATGTCGTAGTGGCAAGGGGTTTTCCAAAGTGAATTATTAATAGTAAGAAATTTTGAAAGCGAAATAGTTCAGCTTTAAGTACACTCCCATATAGTGAACTCCCATTTAATGATTTTTTCATGATGTAAAGCCTCCATATTGTGATGTTTTTCTTTTAAACTTTTACAATATTTCACAGGTACACAGGTAATATTTTGAGCGGATTATGAAATACTATCTCTTATTGGTGTTTTTCCAAGAATCTTTTATCTTCTTAGCCAAGCATAGATTTAAGTTTGTAAGCGGATTATAAAATATTTCGCCGAATAACCAAAACGCCGACTTGATTTGTGGTCAGCATTTTGGACAAGGCTCAGGTTCTGTACATTTTACCGAATGGCCAAAACGCCGAATCGATGTGCAGTCGGCGGTTTGGATCAAATACAAATTTAGAATCGTTTTCGGCTCCGACGCCATGTTCATGAACGATGTGACGTCGTTTAGCGCCGTCGGCGTTTTGGACATGCTCGGCGGAATGGGAGTCGGCGTTTTGAGCGAAATATCGATTTGGCGTTGTGGGCAGTCCCCATAATTTCTCCTGCATTCCAGTAATTCGGCACTCCCAGATCGTGACCCGTCAAAATAGCCCCGGCAAAATGTGCAATAAATTTACATTTTCAACTTTATTTTATTCACACTCAATTTCGTTCTATTTCCCGGAGTTTACGACAAAAAAATTGCACAGTTCATATATTTTGCTCTTTTATTTAAAATTCTTCTAAAATAACTTACCTTACCCATTTTTCTGTATAATTAGTGTTTATAAGATAATGTTATTGCTTTGTTGTCTGAGCATTTTGCAAATCTAAATAACATGAACTAACACCAAATAAACAATATATTCAAATTACCTACCTATAGAAACCCCTAAGTACAATAGGCGTCCCGCCGCGCTGGCACCGAGAGTAATAAGGTAACTTAGTCACCACACAAACACATTAACAGAAATTACTTAGATTGTACTAATGCCTTTCTGGTAGACATCAGCACCTTAATTCCTTCAGGGGGTGTGTTTTACTTTGTTAATATCGTATAGTTTGTGTCCTGTGTGTGCAACTATGGAGAAAATTGAATCATAGAAAGGGAAAGAAGTGCTGTTAAGTGATGGTCATTGTTATCTAAAGGCACGATAAAACGTTGATGGGAGTACGTCATGCACCAATCATGCACCAAATCCTGCAAAAAATCAGGTAATGGCATGTGTGTCTGTGATCAGAAATCAAGCAAAGACAGGCGTGCAAAAACCTAGACAACTAATTCAAAGTTTGCACCAACGGGGTATCACTAGAGGCATCTATCTATTTACCAGCATACACTGCAACCCAAAGAGCGGTAGAAAGAATTCGAAAGAAGACACACCTGCCATATTCCAATCCTCCAACTGTTGCGGATATAGAAATTCCTCCCGCCCTTCAAATTACTACAAGGAACGCTAATTTTGTGCTATGGGATTCTGGTGATAATGATCCCAATCGTATATTGATGTTTGGTACCGAAGAAAATTTAAGTATCCTGGAGCAACACCACCACTGGTTCGTAGATGAAACATTTAAAATTGCACCAGAACTGTTTTTCCAAGTGTTTACTGTTCACGCGTTAATCGAAAAAAGGTGCGTTCTTTTAGTGTACGTTCTTTAAAAAGACCAAAGTGGAGTGTCATACGTGCGTGTATTTCAAAAACTACTTGAATTAAAATTAACTTTGAACCCTATACGTGTACTGAGTGACTATGAAAAAGCTGTGCAAAATGCTATATTGCAAGTCTTTAATGGCGCAGAAGTCGTAGGCTGCTTATTTCATCTAGGACAAAGTCTATGGAGAAAAGTTCAACAGTTTAATTTAGTTGAAAATTACCGGAACGATGAAAATATGCGGACGTATATAAAACTGTTATTAGCATTAAGCATTGTTCCGGTTAATGATGTGATAGTGTGACGCTTTTTCCGGGTTAATTAAACGGATAGATGCGAATGCACGTCTGCTTATAACGTGCACGCGCTGCGGATGCCTCGGGCGCCAGATTTTATGTCGAAGTTTACTCTCCGCGGTAGCTTCGTTGTCTTAGTACAGATGACGAAGACCTAGGTAGCTTCAGTTGAAGATGACGGTATCCAGGGATTCGTTTATACTATTACCTGTCATCCCAGACTCGGTCTAAATGTTTAAATGTCCTTCCTCATAAAACAAATCAAGCAACAACGGTTTTAATACATATATTGTAATTCACAACAAAAAAAAATGGTACACAGTTTAAATCAGGAAAAATAACGGCTAAGACGGAACATATCAACAGTAACAGTAGCAAAGCGGTAATGGTTACGGTAGTAAAGCGGAAGCAATTACGGTAGCAAAGCGGAAACAATTACGGTAGCAAAGCGGTACAAATACGGTAGCCTTTACGATACCTGTGATGCAGAGAACTGTATGTCAGCTCGGTACTATTGCAGTAGCAATAGAGAAAGAAATTACATATTTTGGCACTATGGGTTCAAACCCCGGTATTAAATCAGTTTAAAAGTCACGGTGCTCTTTCTCCGGATAATTGGATTTTGAAAGGATGGGAAATACCGCGTCAAGACAGTCGCAGCGACAGTACTTCTGTAGGAAAGGTTACTTGCGTCAGGACAGTCGCAGCCGCAAGGGAAAAAGAAAGGAACAGAAAACACCGCCTCAGGACAGTCGCAGCGACGGCGTTTCTGCAGGGATGGGTTACTTGCGTCAGGTCAGTCGCAGCCGCAAGGGGAAAGAAAGGAACAGAAAACACCGCCTCAGGACAGTCGCAGCGACGGCGTTTCTGCAGGGTAAAGGTGTAATAGAGAGTAAGAGGTTTACGGTTGAGAAAGAGAACGGACATACAAAATGTGAACGGTAAAATCAGAGTGCCAAAATACAATAATTCCTTACCTCTAAAACTGTCGGATATGCTGTACCTTGTTCTCGGAGTAGTCCTGTTGAATACTTGGAAAGCGGGAATGGAACTGTACTTTCATTCCAAAAATTCTGAATTTATACTCGCTGGCCAATCTGAAGTTACAAATTTTCGTTCGGTTCGCGCAAAAATGCACGGAGTGGGATATACCTCGCTACCCTTCCACTTTACGCTGGACATGCGGTTATCAGATTTCCACGCGTAAATGCTATGCAAATAAAATATATTACAATGTTCGGACTCAATTATAAATGTTAAAATGCCAAATATAATTACAAACGGTAATTAAATACTACCCTAACATCGGTACAAAATAGAATGATACCCAACAGCGTTAACACAAGACAAATACAAATTCAAACAGAGGCTAATCGGTACACAATAAATAAATCAATTTGTTCGGTATTCAAATTCAAAATATAAATTAAACGATGCAAAGTAAATAAATATCCTCGTTCGGCCTTAGATTCAAAACATAACGCAGCTGGTATCTGCACATTTGGATATAAATTGATAAACAATTCTAAAATATAAAAATACAGGGTGCGGTCGGAAAGATATCGGTCGGTACACAAATAAAATTACTTAAATTAAGCGGAAACATTTCTAAACGGTAAAATGGCATAACGTGGTTATGTAACAAATTTAACGGAGTCCCAATTAACACAAAACTTAATTTATCCGGATAATTAAACAAAATTAGTAACGCTTCGTTACATCATATTAATAAAAGTTGTTCTAGCCATTTCTATACTCGTGCGTATCTCTAGATCAGGGTCCATGTTTTCAGTCACCCAGCTTCCAAGATGTCTGAATTTGTTGACTTTTTTGATGCGTTGACCATATACCTATATTGAGGTTAATTTGTTCATTAGGATTCGTCGTGCTTCACATTGTCAAAGGCGGTCTGAAAGTCTATACATTTTTAGGGATGTGTTCTCCAGCACAAAATAAACAAAAAAGTTCATACAAACATATGGCTCAAATTAATTTATTACCGAGATATTGAAGTTAAATATAAATAGCTAAAAGTCCGAAGTTAATCAAGTAGTCGTCAATTGTATATCGTTTATTTTTTTAACAGTTGATTAAACATCTGTCATTAAATCAGTTGATTAGTATTAAGTAACCTGTTTTACTAGTTCATGCTCGTTTTCGTGTGAGTTAATAGTACTTTGAAGATTCTTCAATTTGTTATTGTCATGGGAGACACCACAAATTTGTTCAGTTTTGCAGAACAAACAGACATGCTTCTAATTTATGGCGAGCTATGTAAAAATGGCGCTGCTGCTGTTCGAAGACACCAGGAAACATTTCCTACTAGAAGGATACCAAATCGTAAAACGTTTGAAGCCATTATATTGAAAGACGTCTTAGGGACACTGGCACGCTAAAGCCTGAACGAATAAACTCTGGCCGGCAAAGATTTCAACGAAATGCAAACGTTGAAGATGGCATACTCAATGCTGTTCAGTTATTTCCTAGTACGAGCACCAGCAGATTGTCACTGCGTTTCAATGTATCATGTACAAGCGTATGGCGAACCTTGCATGAACAACAATTGTATCCATTTCACGTTACGCCTGTGCAAGATCTGTTACCAGAAGATTATAACGAGCGCAGAAATTTCTACCAATGGTTAATTCAACCACGCACACGAGATCCTAACTTCCTGAGCTGCCTGGTGGTTACCGATGAATTATGTTTTACAAGAAATGGGATTACTAATTTTCGAAACACCCATACTTGGAACGAAGAAAACCCCCATACGACTGCTAGTATGCATTACCAATATATAATCCATTCAGGATTGATTTGCCATCCAGCAGGCTGTTTTTTTTTCCTTAAGTTGCATTTCTTAAATATTATTTGATTGATTTATAGCAATGTCAAAATGAAATTGCCCAGTTGCCAGCTCTAGGGTCCCCTACTTTTCTAAAATAATCGAGGAAGTTTAGAATTAATAAAACATATAATATATTATACCTACTTAATTGTCAGTAGGGGTGTTCAAAGTTATCGATAACTATTGATAAGTTATCGATAACTTATCGATAATGTAACGGTAACTTATCGGTAATTTATCGATAGATTATCGACAATTTATCGATAGCTTATCGATAACTTATTGATAACTTATCGATAACTTATCGATAGCATATCGGTAACTTATCGATAACTTACCAGTAACTTGTCGATAACTAACAAAAAACAGAAAAAAAAGTTAAAAAAAACTATAATCAAAAAGTTTATGTTTTTAATAATAAATTTTCGTTGTTTTCAAATAACAAAATTCAAACTTACAAACTATGTAATGCAAAATAATAATGTACTTATGTTTCTGATAATTTTTTTATAAATTGACATTCAAAACCGGTTTTTTCTTAATAACCCTGTTTTGAACATTTTACTATCACTTACAGTTAGTAATCTTTTACAGAGAGGCTTAAAAGTTTTCTTGTATTTTCTAAAATGATGTATTCTATTCTAATCTAATCTTATACATCATTCTAAATACCAGTCTGTAAGTTTCTTTCGTTAAAATATCTTAAATTATAACAAACCTTAAACAAAGCCTTTGATAAATACCAATTGCTATTTGTTGTTTGTTTAAACATTACATTTCTTGGAAAACGGCTTATATATTTGAGGTGTTAAGGCGATAAGTTATCGATAAATTATTGATCTGTTATCGATAACTTATCGATAAGTTGTTGTTGTTGTATGTTACCAATATGTTATTGATAAGATGTCGATAAATCATCCATAAGATATCGATAAGTTATCTATAAGGTATCGATAAGTTATGGATGAGTTATCGATAAGTTATGGATAAGTTATGGATGAGTTATCGATAAGTTACCAATATATCAATAAGTTATCGATATATCGATAATTATCGATATTTTTTCGCAAACAGTTATCGATAACAAAAAACAGTTATCGAACCCCCCTAATTGTCAGAATGGGGAAAGTTATTAACAAAGTGACTAAACTGCAAATTGTGAAAGCTTTCAACCTCTATAAAAGAGATAGGCCAGACTTCACACGATTTACCATTATAAATCCATTAATTGAAATATTTGGGGTAAGCATGTATTATTTCTTAAATATGCAATTGCAAATTACTTATAATTTTTGGTGTCTGAGCGTTTTATAAGGGACATTTTATCACAAGGACAGAACGTTTTGAAATCATCCATTTGTAGTAAACGGGCTAAGACGGACGTTTTCTTAAATTACACGTTTAGAAAAGATTTGCAACGACAAATTTGGCAGTATCATCTGAAGAATGAACATTTTAGTCTCGACAAATTCTTGGCTGACTCTCGCGAAAATTTGGAATACAAGGGGGGCAGGACTACTTTATTCAAAATTATTAAATCAATGGCTTACAAACACAAAACGTGTGTATGTGAATAAAAAGACGTCGTTGCATGCAAAATTAAATTTTTGAGACAATTTCTCCAATATCAAAATTCTAGTGAAAATGTGACATTCGTCTACCTAGACGAAACCTGGATCTACCAAAATGGATCCGCGAGTCGTCAATGGGTACACGAAACCGATCTTAAAATAACCCAGCCAAAATTAAAAGTGAGGGGAAGAAGTTCACGATTTTGAATGCGGGATGTAATTTAGGCTTTTTGGAAGGGTGCGACATGTTACTAGACCCAAAGAACAACGACAAGGACTATCATAAAACTATAAATGGGGAAATTTTTCAAAATTGGTTGGTTAATCAGCTGATTCCTGCTTTGGACAAGTTGCAAGGAAAATTTGTCGTGGTTATGGACAACGCACCGTATCATTCAGTGCAGTTTGACAAGCCGCCCACATATTCTAGTAAAAAAGGTGTATTGCAGGAATGGTTGGTTAACGACCACAATGTCGAAATTCAGGACAAAATTACTAAGAAAAAACTTTGGGAGTTAATTAAACCTTTTATAGCAGTCGGAAATAAAAGATACATAACTCACGAAATTTTAAAAAAGCGCAAATATGAGGTTCTTCGATTGCCTCCATATCATTGTCAATACAACCCAATTGAAATGGCGTGGGGGTTTTGTAAGACCTATTACAATAAGCACATAAATTCGCAGCCAAAATCGAAAGACAAGGTTGCAAATTTATGGCGTGAGGCTCTTTCAAAATGTACCCCCGACATGTGGCAAAATTTCTGTGAGCATTGTGAAAATCTTATTTCGGAAGATTGGACAAAACATTTGGGAAATCTATCGTTTGAAAATATTCCTCCTTTCATTATTTCAATTGGGGAATCTGATTAAGAATTAATAATAGGGTAGGGGATATTTTTTTGGCATCTAAATTGTGAATGAGTGTTTTACAGTTTTTATCTCGCCCGAGAAAAACACTGACCTCAGTGGAATACGAACTTGCGTCTCTTAGCACCAGAGGGAAACAGTCAACCACTGGACTACCATAATATCAATTTGAAACATGAGCGGCATGGACGTTAATTCTTCTTAATTTGCTGCGAGACCTAAATATAGCACAACGAAGAATGGCGTGGAATATGCTCTATAATCTATATACATACGATTAGAGTTCAGAACTCTCGTCTCTCGTGTAAAAAGAACAGCAATATGTATTTGGAATGTGTTACGACAACATTTAAATTATAATTATTTTATTTATAATGAAATCATTATTGAAACCAATATCGAGCAGAAATAGGCGACGTTATATGAAGAAACAAGCTCAACTGGCAACATTGCCTGCTTTCAAAAAAACATAACCTCCATCAAGAAAAACTAGCATAACCCAACTTAATTAATTGACAAATTTCATTGATACTACACATCCCCCCAGATTTCCACAGCCTACTAAGTGACAAATCAATCCTGAATAGATTATACCTTTTCATTAAATGTCTGGTGTGGTCTTCTTGGTGACGATCTCATCGGCTGCTTCTCTTTACGAACGAGGCGTTCAGGAATGTCTTACTTGCATTTTTTGCAAAATGATCTGTATGACCTTCTAGAAGACATTTCGCTTGCCGATAGGCAGGGGATGTGGTTTATGCATGGCGGTGCCCCTACCCACTTTTCTCATATTGTCACTGATTATTTAAACATAACATATGGTAATCGATGGGTACTATTCATTTTTCAAAAATCATTTAGTTTATTTTTTTGAATTAAAAAATAAAATAAAATTTTGTTTGAGAACTGCTGATACATAGAAAATGCATTTAAGCTGTAGAAGGTTATTACCTAATTGTAAAGTAAATCCAAAGTGACAAACACGTAAAAACTTGTCTGGCTTGTGGTAACAACAAAAGACTGAATAGAAATTACTGACCTACTAATAATATTGGTTAGTGGCAGGTGATAAGAAATGTTTTTGCACTTCTATCTTACTCTCCTTTGCATAACATGTCTGAATTCAAATTTTTGTTATTATCCTGCGTTACTCAAACAATTTTCAATTATTATTTTCTCATATCTTAAGTGTCCCATTGCCAAAGAAATGTTTTTTTTAGTTTGTATATATTGTAATCTACCATCGAATTTAATATTTGTACCTATTTCTGATACACCCTGTATATACAGAGTGTTAATGAATTGCAGGGACAAGCTTCAAGTATATTTACTATTAATAAATGTTTGTTTTCATGTATACTTTAAGCCCTAGAAGTTTGTCCCGGCAATTCATAACACCCTGCATAATATTGTATATATTTTGCACAACTTTATAATTTCTTTTAAAAATCCCAAATTATTTATACTGTACAGCTAAAACATTTTATTTAGGACTGGTATTAGGAAATCATTAAATAGGTTCAAATAGAATCAGAATTTTCAGAACCTTTGGTCTACGGTCACATTTACCAAGTCACGAGAAAGCTAAAATTTCCAGACATGTGCAGACGTTTGTTGAATTACCTTTTTATTAGATGCTTCTTACCATTTCGCCTTCTTTCGACTTATATTTGAGATCACCATCAATCTAAAAATTGCTGAACTGTTGCTTCAACGTTGTAGATCCGGCTCATCATCACTCTTCAAAATTGACCATAAAAACACAAAATAACTTAATTGCATTATGTATAGCTTTTATATTTAAATTTTTTAAATTGTGTTGTCCACGCTGGAAATAGTATAAATTAAAAGCTGTTATGTCAAAAAATGTTGAATTTTCAATATATTCCTTCAGCCAAAATTTCATATAATTTAAGTTAGAAGTTCGTTAAGAGTAAAATCAACAGATACAAGAAAAATATTTAGTTTTAGAAGTGTTTTCAATGCTTACAAATTCGGAACATTTTCTATCGCAGCGCCATATTAGTTCTGAATCCCTGAATATTAAGTTTGTACATAACATTGCTTCCATCTTATAGTAGTAAATACTCAAAAACACAGAACATATCCGTTGGTTCCACATTTCAAACCATCATGTACAGATATTATTATTGGAAGTATGAAATGTTTTATTCATAAATAATAGCAATGTTCCCTAGATAAACATTAAATCAATTTTTTAGTTGTACTAAAAATTGGTTAGTTTCACACTAACTAAATGAGGAAGATTCATCATATTCCAGTTCTAACGGATAAAGTCTTACCTGTTTCCCTTCACTAACATGCTATGATATGAAACTACAAATGGAAACTCTGTAATAAATAATAATGTATACACTTTTATTCTACACATTACTTTAAAATTATAAAAACATCATAACAAAATTAATATAAATTTGCAAGACATGGCAACGTTTGCACTAATCTAAAATTTCTTAACAAGAAGGCGCAACATGAGATATTTTATCACCTAGAATGAATCAAATACTCAAGATTGATTTGTCTACTATTCCAATTATGGTCAATCTACTCTCACTTTCTAAATAAATAATTACAAATGAAAAACAACACATTACATTAAAAGTATCAGCAATATAAAATACAATATAGTAAATTAAGCATACTTTTAGCTAGCGCCTTCTTATTTGTAATTGTTTGAACTCTTATATAGCACGAGTAGTTTTTGAGAACAAATCACACATATTTCACTTCTGACACCATTTTTCAACTAGGGAGGGTATCAACTGACATACCCCCTGTTGTTCTTAATATTTTGTTTGACAAACCCTGCACAAAATACAGTAACATAAATGTACAAATTAAATTATGGGTTACATAGTTCAACTAAATTTTATAAAAAGAATGTTTTATTTTATACAAGCATGTAACTGTATACGACTTTATTAAAAATAATTATGTCAATTTATGAATGAACCTACATTCTACAATACATTTTGCTTTACTACACCATACTGTATTATGCGTAACAACTTCCCGACAGAATATTATGATAACGGCTTTTATGCAATAAATTGTCATCATATATAAATGTGATTTTTTAAGACACTATTGTGTGTTTAAAGGCTTTCTTCGGACAATTAAAGATGTTGTTACAAATTTACCTAGGAGGAAATTTCAGTATTTGTTAACATAGACATACCGTCTTCTAGCAATTTAGATTTGAGACAAGACACGCAAAATTAAGCTGGTGTGAATATTGGCCGGCTTAACTATTTTAGGAGAAAATTAATTAGAATTGCAAAGCGAATCTAATGCAGGCTTTACTTTTTTAAATACTAAAACAATTTTCAATGTAAAACGTTTAAAAGTGGACGAGGTAATTGTGACTTTTAAGAATTAAAATAATTTTAAATAGAATATTAGTTTGTTTCAATTTCATAAAAAAAAACTGTTTTAATATCTGAAAAAGTAAATTACCTACTAGGCTATTATGACAGGATGTAGAGCATGGCAGATAGGTCAAAATTAGGGCAACATCAAAGAGTATCTGTCAAAATACTCATTAGACTGGGGATAATGTGGAATTCTATCAAGGCTTCATAATAGTTTACTGTTGTTTCAATAACCACAAATCTTGTTGATTTGTTGGGCGTCTTGTATGGTATTTTTCTGTGTTTTTGGGTATGCCTTTTGGTGTTTATAAGTTATAATTATTAAGTGTGATGATGATGACGCTGATTCTGAACCAAGTTCTTCAAATTATAAAGTACAAAATTTTGTATAACCGCTTACTACATAATTCTGGGTCACATAAGCCTTAAATGCAGTTGTTAATGCTGAACAAATCTCATACTAGTTTGCGCTGAAATAACCAGGGAAGTGCTATGTCTCAAATCTAAAACACCGGTTAAATTTTGTATTTCTTCCTAAAATATAAGCCTTAATGCAATGTATTTGTTTGCTTGATCCAAGACAGAATACAAGTTAGACTAAAATTACATGTATTGAATAACTAAAACTCTGCTATATGTTATCAAATAATGGTTAATATAATCCAATAAGAAAATAAAACAAAGCATTGTTTTCTTATTTTTTTACTAGAACTGAAATTACCTCCCTATTTGCAACACAATCTTTAACTGGTAAGTAAAGGCACACCTTAAACCATGCAATTTTCTTTATTGAAAGCCCATTTTATTTGAGCTTGTGTTGTATTGTCAAAAACCCCTTCTGAATGTAAGTTAAATCTTGTTAACATGCAAATTTGTGTACCTTTGGTAATAAGTTATCTTAGTATAACAAATCACCAATAAATTCTCTGCATAACTATACATATAACAAGCAGAATCGAAAATATTTAGTACAATCGTTTCCTTAAAAATATGGCCATAAAATAAGCTTTACAATTACGTAACTTCAAATTATCGAGATCAACTTCATTAATAAACCTAATATATACGATTAGCAAAGCAAATTCTAGTTTGAAGGATGCCCAAAAATCTATTTCTAAACATCCCACTTTACAAATTTGCAGATTCTTCTCAATAAATTCAAGAATAAATTTTTCTTGGTGATTTACATCAGTTACATCTATAGTAAAATAATGCACAGTTTGCGATCACGTTACCACAATATTAAAAGCAAAAAAGCAACTGATCATTTCCCAGTCACGGCGATACGCGGCAATTTTTATTGACTTCCAGAAAATCTAGTTTTAAACGGCGTTCTTCGCACGCCAATTATGCAGAACCTGTCCAGGAAATCATTAGCTCAGTTGATTTTTTGGCCAAAGGCAATTTATTAATGCACATAGATACGTAAACACTAACACTCAGGTAAGTTTTGCAGTTGGTGCTTGAACTTAGACATCACATAACAAAGAAAATAGAGTACACTTAAGCAAGTTTCGCCTCTTTTAACTACAATAATTAATAAGAAATTAGGAAAAGAAGATAGCAAACATTTGGAGATGCATACTAAATTGTAGTATTGTTATATTAGAAAAATAGATTTCGATTTACATCATAGTTACCAAGATATATGGATATAATGTGGATTTGTGTACAAACACAAATTCTAAATATTTTTATTTTATCTTCTAAAACAAAATGCTTTTCCGAATGCATAACAAAGCTATAAAATTTAAAAAAAATAACTTAAGATTGCAAACTAGTTAGACTTAATTCAAACAGAACACTTAAATTTAATCGTTTGCATTTGTCAATGATTTACAAAACACATTATAAAAAAAAGCAAATTTCATATCTGATGTAGTTCTCTACTTAATCTCCAATCTTTACAAACAGCTACATTATTTGGTACAATTACTTAATAACATTTTGGAACCAATAAAAATTACTTATGCAAATGTTTCAACCACAGACAAATCTTTAGATAGAAAAAATTATCTATTTAGACTGTAGATTTGTATAATTCGTAAACAGTATTGTAAAAGTAATATTTTTACGATCAGAATTTCTAAAAATCCTTGAATCTTTTGAATCCAAGGATATCAAACCAATAAATTGGTACTGTAGTTTATATATATCTGAAATTTTATTTTTAGTCTTCATCAGTTTGTGTTTTATATAATGTAAAAAAAAATAATTTACGATGAGGATTTACCAAACTTTTAGTTACAGTCACTTATTTACTTTATACAGTTCATGACAATAGTCTACAAGAGCTAACTTTTTAATAATAATTAATGGCTCACTTTTATGTAGAGAAAAATCAGAGGAATATATTAATACATACGTTGTTCAACCTAAAAAAAGTTCAAAATTGCTATATCTCAATAGGAAACATTCTCTAGTTTCTTTAATTGGATTGAACGGTAAAAAACTGCCTTTTCGCTAATTTAATTGAATTAAAGTTAGCTAATGTAGACCGTTTCCACAAACAAGTTAAACAAATTCAATTTAATATTTTCACTTCCCATGAATCAGTATTTAAATTAGAAAGCCGCGTTGGAAACATTTTTAATTATTACATACCCTTGTACTGTTTCATTATTTAAATTGTATAAACGGCCCTTTTTAAAAATCTCAAGCTCTATATAATGTAGGCATTTTTCAAACTATGTTATATAATTTTTTTACATACATATTAACCTGCTTGTTGGTCAATATTTTTGTTTTAAACAACTCAATTCAATCTATGCGAGTATAACGTTCAACAAATAATGTCCCTATTTAAGTGTATTTTCCATTCTACTGTTCATTTTTTAAAACATGCAGGGTGGTTAATTTTTTTATGCCCCTCTAAATATTTCCTTTAAAATGGAGTTATTCAAAAATATTTTTCCGTTATCTAAAATAGTTATAATATTTGTGCTCTGAAATATTTAGTATAGAATAAAAAATCAACCATCTTATGTACTGCAGAATGGGACATGTTGCAGCGGCCGACCCGTGCGTATTGTTATTATTATGTAATGTTGAACTCCCTTTTTTAACATTTATTAATCTCTACGAAAATAGACAGAGTTCTAGGTAATACAACTGAATGTATTCCTAAAATATACAACAATATTGTGACAAATAGTATGGTACGAAAATAAAATAATTATTGAAGGGATATTAATTATGAAATGGTCTAATATTTGCAATAAATGTTACTGTACTGAATTTGCGGCTAGTCGACCGCATTAACTTGTACTAGACCGTGTATATTGGTAGAAGGGTATTAGTAATATCAAGATAGATATCTGTATTAAACACATTTGTTTTGCGCTCATCTTTACCATACATGAAAATAAAATTAATCTACAATATTGTGTACAAGTCAGCTAATGAAAGTTTACAGGTAAGATAAATTATTTGTTTGTGCAATCAACATAGTCCAACATTAATTGTTTTGTTTATAACATTACTGTTTTTTGTATCCAATGTTTATTTTGGAGGGGAGCCATACTTTATGAAGTGCACAATTATATCTCTTCTTATAGAATGTCTTTCTATTATGTAGAAAAATAATATTATTTGCTTTCAAATACATTTTCTTACAGACAAAAATATTTTACCCTGTATTACAGGATTTTTTCTATACGTTTATGTTCGTTTTTAGGAATAAATATCTTTCTACAACATGAAAATAAGTTTTTACAACTAAAAATCTGTTTTTCTAAGAAGTATAAGTTCTTACAGATAATCATTAAAAATATATTGCGCATGAGAATAGTATGGGAGAAAATCAGAGGTGTGTGGATCATACGTA